>JAOUQU010381495.1:0-12245 GCA_028566735.1 Ammoglanis amapaensis
ATCAGCGTTGACCAATATTGAAATGCACAAATATGTGTGTACCGTACTGGCGCACAATGAATCCTGGGATAGTTGAGAATGTGAAGACATCAGATGCAGATGCTTCCTTTCACTGGGAAAGACTGATACATGAAGGATCCACCAAATTTGGACATCCTTGTCGCTGCGCTGTGACGTAACCAGCCTTCAAATGCGCCTTTCAAAGGATACAGACCCTGACGCACTAGTAGACTGCATCTTAAACACGACACATAAGTTACAACAGATGCACTTCCTGCCACAACCCTGCCTATTCATCCCAGCTTAGATCAGGCACTACACTGTAGTGGCTAGATGTCTAGGTATCTTCGGGACGATTCAGTATCTCCAATAAGTTAAATCTACGCGTACATGAGAAGAGCATGTAAACCCCACAGAAATTGGTGAACCTATAGCTTAAACCCAGGACTTTTTTTTTTAGGCAACAGCGCTATCCACTACCCACTGTGCCCCCAAAAAATCTACTCTCCATGACCTACATTAAAAAAAAAAATTTAATTGTGTATATGGTCAGTAGGTATAAACATTACATCCAATTTGAAATGTGATCTGTGCAGACTTTGATGAGTCTGAATACTTCCTAAAATTAAATATAATCATAATTTTACATAATTATATTTTTAACCAGTTTCCGACCCTTGGGTGCTCTGTGAAGTGCTACTGATCACCTCTCAATGAGTTTCTCTGCAATGTTGTTACTGATTCGTTTGCCAGATCATTCACCAACTAATAGTGCTTTGGTGAAAAGTTTATTTACAGGCCAATTTCACATCTCCAACCAATACGTTTAACAATTGTGGGAGTAAACCCACACGAACATGAAGAGAACATGCTAACCACTTTACCACCCTAATTATAAAAATTAAACTGGATGGCACGGTGGTTAGAGAGCTGGCCTTGAGATCAGAAGGTAGTCGGTTCGATTCTTAGAACCGGCAAGGCACCAAACCTCTAAGTCAGGGGTCACCAATGTGGTGCCCGCAAGGACCACATGAGTCGCCCGCAGACCTGTTCTAAAAATAGCTCATTATAGTGACACTTACCAGTGAAATGCATTTATTTATTTATTTTGTCGCTATTCTTTTTGAAATCACACGTGCATTGGTGTAAATTAGAAAATTACAATCTATGTAATATAGTGTAGCGATCGCTTAATGTTATGGGTTATGTGTTTAATGTTATGGATGCTCTGTTCACATGTTCTAGTTATTCTGCTTCGCGTGGGGAGGGAGGAGCCTAGTGCAGGTGTGTAGGGAGCGAGAGAGTTGTTGGGAGTTAACCGGTGTGTGTGTGGGTGTGTGTGTGTGTGTGTGTGTGTGTGCTCCGATGTTCCGGGTGATGCTACGAGGAAAATGATGGTGGAAATGTAACCGCGAGTTATCCGAAGGTGTTAATAAAACTGGACTTTTGTTTACATCCGTCTCATCCTTTCCGCGCGACCCACAGACGTTACAATATATAATTATTAATTATAATTAATTATATAATCAAACTGGTCGCCCTTCGCATTAGTTGGTACCCCAAAAGTAGCTCTCAGCTTTAATAAGGTTGGTGATGCCTGCTGTAAACAATAACCATCGGAAAGTTGACCTCCAACTGTGGATGAGGCGGATATGCAAATATAAATATATTAACCCCCCCCCCTCTCCATAATGCACCTTTCCTTGTGAACAGAGCAGATTGTCTGAGCTAAATATACAAATCAAAAACAACTTGTATACTGTTTGGTGATTTCTTAGTTCTTTGGCCAATCTTACATCAGACAGACAGCGAAGAGACGACAGAGGCTCTCGACTCTCTGTAATCACTTTACTTAATTGAATCTGGTCTTAATTCAAAATCATTAATTTAAAATGAGTGGCTTGTCAGGGCTTCTGATAATAACCTGATAATAACAACAACTTCATTCACTTTCCAGTCTCCACACTGAACATTTCAGCCAGACTGGATGACATTAATCAGTTTTCTTTCCACCAGTTTTTTGTTTGTGTGTGTAAATTTGAAATTGAAAATGTAAACGTACATTTTGCTTAGAAATATTAAAAAATACCCAAATAACACACAAAATAAGTTTTAAAGCTTGAACGAGATGGAAAAGTTTGAATATTGCATCACCGGGATAAAAAGGGCAACAGACCGGAATGGAAAACAGGTTTTATGAATAAACGTCGTTTCTAATAAAAGCTTTAAAGTTTTAAAATAAATCAATAATCTAGTAAAAGTAAGTGCAAAATTAGAGCTCAATCATTGGCACCTGAGAAGAGAAACAGTTTAAAGTTTTATTTCAAAATTTTATTTGAGGACAGTGTAGCCTAGTGTGTAGAGCGTTGGGCTGGGAACCCAAAGGTTGGGGGCTCAAATCCAGGCTCTGCTACACTCCGCTACACTGCTGGGTCCTTGAGCGAGACCCTTAACCCTGTGTGGTCATTGTAAGTCGCTTTGGATAAAAGCGTCGGCTAAATGCAATGTAATGTAATGAGGAAAGTCTGTTTTGTCTGTTCTGTGCAACAGAACAACTAAAGGCGGCTCAGGAACCGGTTACTAGATTAACCAAGATTATTTATTTCACATTGTTCTATTAAAGACAATCATTGGTAATTGTTTATGTCTACAATTTATCTTAAAACCAAAGCACTGAAGTAAACTCCATACAGAAACGACTCCGATCAGCCCCCCTGGGAATTGAACTTTTTAGCTGTGAGGCAACAGTGCTACCCAGTTAGTCGCCGTGACGACTGGTTTATCCTGGTTCGCAGTGACTGTACAGAAAGTGGAAGAACATGGAGATCGTTGTGGTTCTGGGTAGGAAAATATTAGCCTCATGCTCATTTTTAAGTTGAATATGGGAGACAAAGAAGGGTGTCAGTGGACTGTACACACATCAGAAGGATTAAGCAAATATAAACTCCTACTATGCAACCGAACTCTTCAGCAGTGGAAGATGAATTGACTCCTCGATCAAATCATAGAGATGCTGTGAATCTGTTCTGCCTCGGATCTTCACAAGTGAGCCCAGGAGGATCTGCCATGCAAAAAAAATGGAATGTCCAATGCCAGATGTGCAAAATCTGAAATGCATCAAATACCTGCAGCTGGTTTGGTAGATGAGACTTTGGGTAAAAAAAAAAAAAGAATAATGTGTGTAGTTTCACTTTCACCTCACAGCAAGAACTTTCTGGGTTCAATTCCCAGCCTGGGTCCTTTCTGTTTTGAGATTGCATGTTCTCTCGATGTTTCACAACCAGAGAAATTACATTTAAAGCATTAATACTCAAGGAATGACCACAATGGATGGCAGAGGAAAGTCCATCAGGTGTTTTAAACACATTGTTCATCAGCACTTAGGAGAAAACAGTAACACAAACAAACATGTAGACTGACCGTACCGGATCACTCGCTGTAAAACAATCATTCCGAATGTGCTGATCCATCTGTGATCACAAAACACCAGCTGGCAGGTCCAAGCGGCAGATGATAATGAAATACGATGTTCTCTAGGCTAAAGCTGGATGAAGCTGCTTTTTAAGTCCTGAGACAGAAGTGATGGCATCGCTCCAGCTCAGGGCTTCAAGTATTAAAGAAGACTAACACCCTGCAGCAAACACCAGCAGCAAACAAACACTTCAGCTATTGAGCTCCAGAGAAAGAAACAATGCTTATGAGGTTTCGACACATCAGAACCATCAGACAGTGATGGTAAAATAAGAGAAGGTACAGCCCCCACCTACCCATACTCTGGTGTACCCTCAGACATCCATCCATCCACTCGTCAATCTACATGTCCATCCGTCTGTCTTTCCACTCTCCATCCATCCAACCATCCACTCGTCAATTTACATGTCCATCCGTCTGTCTTTCCACTCTCCATCCATCCATCCACTCATCAATCTATACGTCCATCCGTCTGTCTTTCCACTCTCCATCCATCCATCCACTCATCCATCCATCCACTCATCAATCTATACGTCCATCCGTCTGTCTTTCCACTCTCCATCCATCCATCTACTCATCCACCCATCCATCCACTCATCAATCTAAATGTCCATCCGTCTGTCTTTCCACTCTCCATCCATCCATCCACTCATCAATCTAAATGTCCATCCATCTGTCTTTCCACTCTCCATCCATCCATCCACTCATCAATCTAAATGTCCATCCGTCTGTCTTTCCACTCTACATCCATCCATCCACTCATCAATCTATACGTCCATCCGTCTGTCTTTCCACTCTCCATCCATCCATCCATCCACTCATCAATCTAAATGTCCCTCCGTCTGTCTTTCCACTCTCCATCCATCCATCTACTCATCCATCCATCCACTTATCAATCTATACGCCCATGCATCTGTCTTTCCACTCTCCATCCATCAATCCATCCACTCATCAGTCTATACGTCCATCCGTCTGTCTTTCTACTCTCCATCCATCCATCCACTCATTCATCCATCCGCTCATCAGTCTATACGTCCATTCGTCTGTCTTTTCACTCTCCATCCATCCATCCATCCACTCATCAATCTATATTTTCATCCATCCATCCATCTGTTCATCTGTCAAAGTAATGTCAAAGTAATTAATCCACCAACGTATCTCATCTTATCACTCTGTATGTACACGTATTTATCTACCCACTGTCTATCCGTCCATCCATCCATTCACAGATAAATCGTTTTGTTATTGTTGTTGTCAGAAAGAGTTTGTAGTTAGACCAGCCTGACCATAAACCCTCCCACAGCATCGTAAAAGCTCACTGCTAAATTGGAGGAATTTTTTTTTATTAGATTCACACTAATTTCATTTGGTTCATCTGAAATGTCATGACATTCTGTGGCCTTATTTGACGTAAATGTCTGACAGCTAAAATAAAAAATCCGTTTGGATTTACTTTATTTCAGCAGATGTCTGAAACAAGGTTGTGGTTATTGTGTTTGTGTATGTGCGAGATACAATGACTGTGAGAAGCCATCATTGCTCATAAACTGGTGTTAGTGTTTTGTGCAATAGTGAACAATACAGTGAACTTGAACTAGAGCCTTGAACTTAGATTTATTATATTTACACCATTTATAAAGTTATTAATTAATAAATGCAATCAATGCTTAAAGTCAAGAAGTCCCGGGTTCGATCGCCAGGTCGGGCTGGGGACTTTCTGTGCGGAGTTTGCATGTTCTCCCCGTGTCAGCGTGGGTTTCCTCCGGGTACTCCGGTTTCCTCCCACAGTCCAAGAACATGCACTAGGTTGATGGGAAATGTGAAATTGTCCAGTAGTCTTACAAGTTTCCACCACTTACTGGTGGTTGTCGTCAGGAAGGGCATCCGGACGGAAAACTCCGTGTCGATTTCTATTGAGGCAAAATTGTGCCGTATAATAGTGTATATTTGTAAAAAAAAAAAAAATTAAACATTGTAATTAATGTATTCATTCATTTATTAATTAGGTATTTTATACTGAAACATCCAGAGCCAACAAAGTATCTCTGGTTCACCTCTTTGAAAATAAATCTTTGGAATATAAAGTGATATGAATATAAAAAACATAACATGCTATTGAGAAGATAAGATCTCTGTGGAACATTATGTAGAACCAGTCCGTTGTATCATGTTGCCATTTATTAGCAACAATTCTGGTGTGATAATGATTAACATGCTATGGGAAAACCCGAGTAAAAGATCAGCATGGCAACAAAACAAAAGTGGATACACACTTCATTCACTGAACAAACCCGTTCCCCCACTCTGCTGCACTTATAACAATGCACTTTTTTTGTCAGGCGGCCGTTAATGTGCTGCCATTGGATGAAAGAAATGTAAGTAACGTATTCAAAGGCGATACATACATATACGTTTTTTTGTTTATCGTATTACTGTAATGATTGAATGTGTTAGTATTAGCGATAATCGGCTCGACGTGGGTTTCCTCCCACAGTCCAAAACTACGCAGCTAAAGCAAACTAAACTGAAGAGACAAAAATCATCCGTGACTGTCTTGTGTCGTGAGTGACCGTCTCTTGTCACGAATGTTGTTTAAATGGTAAACCATGACGTTAAAAGCTGAATGAATAAATAAATAATATCAAATCAGTCATGAACTATTTAGTATCTTCAATTCGTCTTTTGGGGAGGAGGGTCTGAAATACATCAATGACATTACGGACTGGTGGATCTACTTGTATAATAGTAGGTACACGGACGGTGATGGTTTAGTGGTTAAGATACTGGGCATGAGATCAGAAAATCATTGGTTCCAGCCCCGCTATAGAGGCAGTTTATCTACTACAGAAAAGGACCATTTAATTCAACGTTTGACCTGTTGTTCATCTAGGGGTGGGGTATTATTCCAGATATGTTCAAGGGACTGACTGATGCTGCTTGCAGAGACCAGTCCAAGGACTAGGAGTGCATGATCAGGGTGTGTGTGTGTCTGTACGCAGTGCTGATGCACAATGTATTCGTCTAGTATAGGGAACAAAACGCATATAGCCACTGCCCATGTGTGAGACAGGGAGTGGGTTAGCTTCATTCTACTCAATCTGGGGATTAGTTGTGAGGAGGCGTTTGTGCACATTAAAGTCATTGGAAAACTAACTAAAATGATTAAACATTAATGATCACTTTGGGCATTTAGATAAAGGTTGAGAGAAATGGGATTCTTGCTCTTTAACCAAATGTTAAAGCTTAACTACAAATGAAGGGTAATGAACGCCGACTACCGGCTCCCTGGTCTAAATAAGATCTACACACTTTAGTAACATCAGCTAGTGCAACATCCACCACCACAGTGTTTCTTACACCACAGGAATCAGTGAAGCAACACACACACATACAGCCCAGAGCACCGGAAGCTTCCGGCTCGCTCGAGCCAACTGCCCTCGTCCCACTGGGAGCAGGTTCTGTTGGAGGGGCCGGATTCAGCACGGCAACACTTTTACCCCTACTCATGCCATCTGTTAACACGGGCACCCAAGGTGATCGCTCAGATGGCGCTCGAGTCTAAAGCTGTAGCGCACATAAACACAAAGAGACATTTAGAACATTTGGGTCAGTATAAGAATTTAATTTCACCGGCTTTATAAATGTGGCACTAAAAATATATTGACCAGAAAAGTATTTAGTATCTGGCAATTATTTCCTAAAATACTCGACAGTCTGAGGTGACACTAAAGTGGCTCATATTTAAATTCATATTCACCACAATTCAACAACCATGTTTGTTTGTTTGTTTTTACGCTGGAATATTTTAAGAATTTCATGTCATGTTTTACACCGTCGTTACATTCATGACGAGAAAAAGAATTAATTCATTACACAATATGAATCAGTACATAAGTTTATATAAAACGAAAAGTCCTGGACAATCTTCCATGCCGAATTCACCTCACTCGCACGACCTGTATGTTTTTGGATAATGGGAGGAAACCGGAGCACCTGGAGTAAACCCACAAAGGCACGAGGAGAACATGGAAACACCACACAGAAAGAAACCGGACTGACCACTTGTAGATCAAACATAAGACTTTCAAGCTGTTAAGTGACACAATTGCACTATTGTGGGCGTCATTATGAAATTATCTGTATTGTGTACTGAATATTAAGTTGGGTTTTGTCGAGTTGCTTCTCCGCTGTTTATAGCTAAATGAGGACTTCCTAGAAAAGAGGCTGGGCTTTGTGTACATGCTCTGCTTCACACAAAGAAAAGCTTGTCAGGCAACCACACCTTATTCACCAACTGAAGACCGATATACCTCACAACTAACAAAAGACGTTAAACAATGTGTGATTGCCACAGCACTCCAACAAAGATTCGGCTGTTAAAAAGTACTTACAATACTGACTCGGTCTGATCTTTTACCCCCAGTCTATATGTCAGTGGTGCTAACGGCCAGCCAGGCACCCACAGACATAACCAACAACCAAAGAACTGTGATATATTGCCACCGTGTGAGTCTTCCGACCCAATTCAAGTAATAAATCTGAACCCCACACGGCCTGTCTGATTTCTGCTTGCAGCACATTTAGTTTTGTTTACAGTAGCCGGCTTGTTTCATGCCAGCTGGCAACTATTAAACGTCCTGTTATTTCTTGCTGTCCTGATATAATGACATTCGTGTCATCTAAGTAAACAGAACACGGAGACGAACGGCAAAGGAAGCGACATTACTGGGTCAAAAGCTGCCGAATGAATTAACAGGATAAAAAGAAAAAGATGGAACGCTAATCCAGACACGGTCCCCCTTCGTTTAGGATTTGAAACACAGGGGTGGGGTGAGAATTAATACTTAAAAGAACATGAGATTAAGATACAACAACATTCATTATTCACAAGTGAGATATCAATAAGGACAGGACTTTAATTTCCCCTCACTTGTCTGACGCAGAAAGTAGAAGAACATGCAAACTTCATACAGAATGGACCACCGAACCTGGGGGTTGAACCCAGGACCATCTGACTGTGAGGCGACAGTGCTGCACAACCAAATATTGTGACGTCACTTACAGTAAAGTGAAAAATGAAAGGAGCCCTGAATACAAACTAAAAAAAATCCTGCACACCATTATAATCATATTAAGGGGTGCATAAAACATATATAACACATATAATATCGTAAACCAATACATATATAAAAGATATCAGCCGTGGAAGGTATTTATTATGTCCTGGAGTGAATGCTAATTGAATTCATTTGTTCAATTTAATGTATTTATTTAATTACATTATTTGTTTATTACCAATAATCAAGGCATTTGTGTTTTTTTATTATTGTGTTTGCTGTAATAGGTTGACATGTCATAAAACATAAATATAATTCCTATTCGAAAGCGTTAATTGTTGAATTTAAATCCAATAAACGGAAAATAAACAAAACCAAACCATTTAGTTAAGTAACATTAATATAATTCAACTTTTACAAGAATAAAAATCAGTCTTATTACCTGAAAGCATCCGGCTAACTCGCAGCCTTTCGGGTCTACAACGTTAGCAGGTTCTGACGATGCTAGCGGGCAGCGTCCCAAACCACAAACTAGCAGACTACAAAGTGTGCCAAATAAGGGCATCAGCAGCGCTGTGTGGCTTACGTACTGACACGCTAGTTAGTACGAACGTTGCGATTTGGGACGCAACCAAACCTATAGCGTATATAACTCGGTTTAGTTGTTCTGAACGCTTATGAATACTAGTGGGCTAATAAACCAGCTGTTGTGTTTTTTATTATTTTTATTATTTTTATTATTATTATTATGATTATTTATATTAAAATAATACATTTGTATTCCATAAAATACGACATATAAGATTCTATTTCAGCCTGGACGCTGATGTGGTTACCAGGCGGGTTAGCTTGGTGTGCTACAGTTAGCTAGCCGGATTGTTTACTAACATTAGTGGCGTAGTGACAGGTGACATAACGCCTCTCTGTCGGCCGACAGCGGAACAGACACGCCGCCTAACGGCGTGGAAAGCTAAAACAATTCATAAAGAACAAATAGAATAAATTTACCCAGTTAGATTAGAATTGTAACGGTCACCCTGTTCGGATCTGAAACACGCAGGGATGCAGATAATAAAGTCCCTTTTTTTCCCGTCCTCACTAAAATCCTTCTTCCTTCTCGTCTTTGTTACGAGCGGACACAAGTCAGCGTGAAACGCTTATAACAATCCCTGGTTAACCCCCGTTTCAAAATAAAAGTCCCTATAGTAACGTTCTGTAACCGTGACAAACTTCTTCACTCTTTTATTTATGTACTTATATTGAAATAATCACACTGAGATCAGTAATAGTGTCTACATTCGCGTGTATCTTATCACATATTCATATACTTCTTCAAAATATGATCGATTTGATTAGTTTCATGTTTGGCTTTGATTTGATTACAAAATAAAAGTACGCAAGACGCGACGGAGGAGGGAAAAAAAATAACTATCAGCAAAATTGACAACTTTTAGAGACGATTGTGCTGATTGCGTGTGTGTAGAAGTTCTCACTGTTACGTTATCTGGACGTTCTGTAAATGTTATGGTGCCTTGATTAAATGGCATCTGAATTGTTTAACGTTGTGTAACGTTAAATGAACGTTATTCTAATTTTTGTAACTGTCCAGAACTAGTTCTGATCAAACATTTTCACAGCCCGATTTAAACATTCAGAAGAAATCATTTTGAAATCTTGCGACGTTGCATTAAATGGGGTTTACTTGATGTTCATTAAGCATGTTTAAAAAAAAACGTTCTGGTGGCGTTAAGAAAACTACGTTCCTATAACCAAAATAGAACATTTTTGGAACGTTTTAAAAACGTATATATATTTATTTTTGTTAGCAGGGAATATAACAGTTTTGTTCATACTTAACACATCGACCGGATTAAATGTTTGTGGTGTTTTGGCGCCCTCGTGTGGATCTTTTGCGGAAGTAATCTGTCCAGTATTCTAAAGAAATTTACTATAAAGAATAAACAAATAATAAAGTCAATGTGGCTGCACATTATGTGTGTTTATAGAAACATAAACAATTACGAACTACTAAACACAATATAAAATTTAACAAGTTAATTAATAAACTCTTGAACGAGCACATATGTCTAGTGCGCATCCACACAGATAGGAAATACAGTATATACATTAGATAATATGTGTAGAAGTTAATCAGTAGACAATGTGAACTGTTGCATTCATCAACCCAATTCTTTTGGGATGAATTTGAATGGAGACCGTGAGCCGGGACTTCTCGTAACGGCATCAGTATGTGACCTCACAAATACACTTCTGGAAGAACGGTTAAGAATCCCCATAAAGACACTCCTGAACCTCGTGGAAAGACGTCACCAGAAGAGTTGAAGCTGTTCTAGATGTAAATGGTGGAACCAACGTTATATTGAACATTATGAATTAAGAACGGGACGTGACTTAAGCTCTTACAGTATTAGCACATCCATGGCCATGTAACAATGCTATAGGCCTACTGGATGAGCATCATAAAGGGAATAATTGTATTGTATTGGAATGATTTTATTGTATGTGGGTCCCATTTTATTTTCCAATATTACTGTAGAGAATGTAGATTTTCTATTGCATGAAGATACACATATAAACATTTTGTTATATGACTTTTAATGGCAAAATATTTTTTCATAGAATGATTGTATGATGTGTGACTGTGTTATGTCATTAGAAGTTAAATAATTTTGAGATGTGTATACGTTTTTAAGCTCTTTCATATGTTCGTTTACACTCCACTTCATTCATGATGCAGTTCTGAAAACACACACATATTTTTCTTAATAAATAATAATAACAAATTTGAACAGCATAACCTTATACCACTCGTACTTACCACTATCAATTTCCCATCTTGAATGTTTCTTTCAATTGTTGTGCACTTTCCATCCCACTTCTGTGTTTGAACGAGTTTGCCGTCGATCAAGCTGAGTACCGTCTGGAACAGGGAAAACTTTAGGATTAAATAAAATGTTCCTGAAATGAAATGAATCACTGCGGTTGTTGAATGTACCTTCGCTTGCCTGTCATCAGGTGTGATCTCATCGAATTCTTCATCCAGACGAAATTTGATTTCCACCGTCTTAAAAGTGGTTATCGACTTCATGGAAATGAGTCCCTGATCATTGATGCTGAATAACACATCTGGCTTTACCACGTTAGCAATTTGCCTAGATGCAAAATTGATGCCTGCAAAACCACATACAAATAATGAATCAAATCATCAAGATACACAGTAAGTCATCTCTATAATACATGTACAATATGTACATGTTACAGTGTTACTGGTGGTAAATTATTATAAGGTCAATAGGCCTTACTATATATTCAAATACTTTTCAAATATCTTGGTTTTTGTACTTATTACTTTAGTATTTGATGTTTATGTGCATCATGTGTTTGTGATTTCAGTGCTTTGTGTGCTTTACATATTATTAGAAATAGCAATAAAGCAGTATAAGTCTTTATATTTCAGCAGCAGTGACGCCTGTGCTTGTTTTCTGCTCTTTTACTATAAACAATGTGACCTGTTTCAGCCATTTCTATGTTACATTGGCAAATAAATCACTTTTAATGCTCCTCGTACAAGATTTTACATGCATTTTTCAATAATGACTTGTCATTCTTTCACAAAGCCCAGACAGACAGACAGACAGACAGACAGACAGACAGACAGACAGGCAGGCAGGCAGGCAGGCAGGCAGGCAGGCAGGC
>JAOUQU010381605.1:0-12245 GCA_028566735.1 Ammoglanis amapaensis
GTGTGTGTGTGTGTGTGTGTGTGTGTGTGTGTGTGTGTGTGTGTGTGTGTGTGTGTGTGTGTGTGTTTGTTTGTCTCGGTACCCTGCAAAAGATAACCTGTTCGGTTGTTCAGCGTGTGTCCCACCAAGACCCAAATTGGATTAAGCAGTGGTAATCCAACATGCTCAGCTCTCTAACAGAGACTAGCTAATTAAACCAGTGAAATCTGTTTCTGATCAGAATAAATTTCAGCTGTCAAACCGGCCCTCTGAGGATATCGCTATCCTCACTCATATCTTAGACAAAGTTCCAGTAGTCATTCTACATACAAAACATTCATAACTCTTCACAGAGGCATCCAAAGTTCAGAGCTCTTGATCATATAGCATCACATCCTGTGATGTTCTGATGATATTTATATAAAGTATGAAATGAGGAAAATATGCTTTCCTGGCTTTTCTATCAGCATTGTGTATATTATTTTAAAGTATTTAACTTAGAACAGTTGAAAAACATTAGAAGATCTATACAATCTTGCTTGGAATGACTGCTAACTGGCTAACTGTTCATCACACAGGTTCATTGCTGTGTCTGTCCCCCTAAACTACAATCGCAAACATGTGGATCAGCGACAAATCTTCCTCCTGTCTGCCACATGGATTCTTGCATTAGCGGTGGCCTCGCCTGTTCTTTTTGGCATCAATAACGTGCCAAATCGGGACAACACCAAGTGCAGGTTGGAAGACAACAACTACGTGGTCTACTCCTCCGTCTGCTCCTTCTTTGTTCCTTGTCCCATCATGCTGATGCTCTACTGGGGCATATTTCGGGGCCTCCGAAAATGGGAGGAGATGAGGAAAGAAAAGCTGAAGAGCAACACCCAACTCTGTCAAACGCTGCAGGAGGCAGCAGTTACCTTACCGCCTCTGGCTTCTTTTCCACCCCCTCTGCCTCCTGTTATAGAGAATGACTTTATTAATATTACCATGAAAGAACTACACCAGGACCCTGAACAGGACAGCCCTTTTGCAAAGGAATGCAAGGATGGACCCATAGCTTCATTGGCATACACAGATGGAGCTTTTTGCAGAGACCAGAGCCAGGACAAGAAGAGGGCAAAGATTAATGGGAGGGAGAGAAAGGCCATGAGGGTACTTCCTGTTGTTGTAGGTGAGTCGGTTTAGCACATAGTGTGTCTAGAGAACTCAATACTCGATCATTTAATCTCTACCTACGGTTAAATAATAGGCATAGATTGAAGTTATAAAAAGTTTTAGGTAAGGTAAGAACAGTCATTTTCACAAACATTACTACTTTTTAATATTACTTTTGTGTTGCATTATTCTTTTATTGTGTTTTTTATAGTCTAAAATGTAATTTTACTGAAATCTGAGGCAATTTATAAACACAATTCTAAAAAAGAGGTTAAATCAAATAAAAACAGACAGCAGTGCTTTTCATATTTTAACAAAACATTTAAATACCGTAATACATAATACAAATAGTTTCTTTAGTTTTATATTTGGATGACATTTGTGTCACCAACTCAAAACTAGATTGGTTACAGGAGCACTTTCATTGCCATTTTCAATTTTGGCCTCATGCATCAGCAAACGCAGGCCGTAACGCAGATGTCTGTAACATGATGGCTGAAATATGATTGGATAAAAGATCTGGTTTAAATATACAGACTAGAAGCAGCACAAGCAAGAGAAAAGCTCTGAATGTAGGAGAACAGACTTTGGAACTGAATTGGAATTATTGGAATTATATAATTATAGTAGTGATTCTGACAATGTTTTGCCTCTGGTGGCCAGATACTGTTAAAAAGGGTGCAAATCTTCAGCAGGTTTTTAACCCAACCATAGTCAATTATGTCTGTATGAATGTATGCAAAGCTGAACAAAAATATACACCATTTAGACAGTTGTAATGTTTTGTCCAGCTATTGTATTTTAATTTTGCAGACATTAACATTTTAGGGAAACAAATAATAGAAAAGTGTAATAGAAAATCAGTACAGTAAGAAGTCTCGTGTGACTATGAGGCATAGCCGATTCATGGTTTGATTAATGAACTTTATTTGGTACACTGCAAGCATGTCTGACATTTAGGCTTCCGTGTGCTGCAACATAAAGGACTACTCATTTAAAGGTGAATTCAATTAAAGTTCTTTAAACTGTTTTAAACTTTGTACAAAAAAGTAAAGAAAAACTTTTTGGGCTTGCTGCTTGTTTTGCATAATGCATGAAGCACTATTGAAGAACACTGGGGCGAAGCTTTTCTTGTCTTTTTTTTGTTTTTTTTACAAACTTTTGCTGACAAAGACCTGGTAAAGCCATAGCTTAAGGCTCTAGTAATAAAGACATGATTTATTTAAATAAATAAATACATTGCATTGTTGCAATCGATTTCTAGCTGAGCTGCAGGTCAGTTTTTAAAAGCTTATTCCTAAAATTGTTTCTGTTTACAGGACGTGTACGCAATGAAATGAGGTAAAGTCTTCTATCCTACAATTGCTAATCACGCTGCTTAATTCCTCCAATCCTATTATGATGTAGGCTTTGCCCTGGGCTTGAAGCATGGGTGAGCTGAGACATAGGTTAAAACATGCACAGGCTCAGACAGGTACTATGTCAGCAAGTCCTTTAAATATCAGGCTATTTCTGTACTGTATTTCTCTCTATGTGAATAATGTGAAGATTGGTGTCTTGGATAGAGTCATGGAGCAGCCAGAAATAAAATATTGTATTGCTTTGACATGTCCAGCTTTATATGCACCTAGCAAGCCTTCAGTCATTTCACATCATTCTAATCTGTTTAATGGCATGATGACCTTCTGTAGTTGTCAACAGACAGGGTGAGAGGGTTCGTATTTCATAAACTGACAGTCCAAGCTGCTTTAAATGAATACAGATCAGTTCTAGTCACCTTTATATGTCTGCGACATGTCCACAACATGTGTAAACAAGTTAAAGAGAGCGGTAAACCTATAAAAGTGGGTAGCACTGTCAACTCACAGCAAGAAGATGCAATCGGTGCAAGATTGAATGAGCGAGTACAGGCAGCACGGTGGCTTAGTGGTTAGTACCGTTGCTCCACGGCAAGAAGTCCTGGTTTGATTCCGGGGTTGACCCGGAAGCTTTCTGTGTGGCGTTTGGTTGTTCGTCCTGTGTCCACGTTGGTTTACTCCAGCCAGCTTTTTGTTTTGGTCAAAAGACACCAGCAAAACAACTATTGGATTTTAATAAACTCACTGAATTTCTGAAACAGCGTGTTAGACATGGTGAGATGACACCAGTTCTACTGTGAGCGCTTTGTTGTGGATGTTCAAATAATTAGCGTCATAATCCCAAACAAAAACATTACACACACGCAGATAGGCTGCGAAGAGGATTCCGTTAACCGAAACCAGACCCTGTGCATCATAAACAAAATCTGAGAACATTTTACAAGAATTCCGGGGGTCTAAATACAATATAAATCGTGAGCAATGTTGACAGTTAAGACATTAGAGAAGCAACTGTTGAACAAAACACGGAGGAGAAAGAAAAGCAAAACAAGGAACTACAATCACTATGGAAACCACAATGCCAAGGGGAGAGACTGAATTCATGACAGACAGACAGTATTACAGTAATACAAACACAACAATTTTAGGAACAGAAGAAAAGGGAAAATACGCAAAGCCTTTTGTTGAATCAAGAGACCTATCTACTGTTTTTTCACCCATCTCAATAAGCTCGACAGGGATAAAGAAGTGTCAACATTTTAAATTAGCTTTGGCTACACATCCTCAAAATTTCTCATATTTAATCTCACATTTTCCTCAATCTGCAAGTTTCAAATTTGTCTTGCCGAGGCTGTTGACTTCTTATGAATGTCAGATTTTAGAGTTTAAATTTCTGTTTGTATGATTGAACCCTTTTTCATTTCTTGGGCTTGGTTATGCCTTTAATGCACTGCTTTGAGGCAGCCTTGGGCTAGTGGCTGCCGGCTCGATCCCAAGAGTTGACAGGTCATGACTGAAGTCTGCTTGAGCAAGACACCTAACCCCTAACTGCTCACCAGGTGTGTGGAAATGTGTGTTTGCAAAGATTGGGTTAAATGTGGAGGGTTTATTCCGCTATGTGTAAAAGCACAATGGGGTGAGAAAGAGAGACAAATGTGTTGATTTTAAACTTTAGATGTTTTAAGTAAGTGAGATGTAGTTTTGGTAATAAAATGCAAGTTAAAGAAACAGTGTCCACATTTCATGTCAATCACACTGACCAGATTTAATGTACCAGTGTGCACTACGGTCGACATATTGGATACCCAGTCAAGTTTAAATCGCTCAGCTTATTGTGGATTGTGTTTGCTTTTTTTTAATAAACGATCCATTGCACTCATTATCGATAAAGAAACTAGTTTGAAAATATGCATAATATTAGTCCCCTTGACCATGACCAAACAATAGTCACCAAATTCTATTTCTAACCAGAATGTTCAACACCACTTCCAGATGACAGCAGATGATGGTAGCTGACCTGATTTTTATCATGCCTTCTTTTCTAGGTGCCTTCCTGCTATGCTGGACTCCGTTCTTTGTGGTGCATACGATGTGCGCTTTCTGTGAAGACTGTGACATACCCAGCAGTCTTATCAGCATTGTCACATGGCTGGGTTACGTCAACAGCGCCATCAACCCTGTCATCTACACTGTATTCAACACGGAATTCAGGAAAATTTTCAGGAAATTCTTACCTAAATGCTGCTAGACACTGGACTTGTTGTGTGTACGATAATTCTCAGCCATGCAATCATGCCATTATTGTAATGCCATGCGTGTGTGTGTGTGTGTGGTGTGCTGCTATGAGTGTATAGGGGAAAGTTTAAAACACAACAGTGTAATTGCTGTGAAGAGAACAGGGTACAGCGAAAAGTATAAAATAAATCGCATCATTTGATTCGATGAGCCTACTTGATAAGAGATTAGCAATAGATTATCTCACAGTGTGTATACAAAGAGGATACTGTATTTTCAGTCACTAACTAATAGTGTATATTTGCTAACAAGGCCAGTATTCTACAGGTTAAGCCAATACACTCGTAGTAGAACACACAACACCATATAATTGTCATGTTAGTTTCATTATATTATTCTGCCCAAAAATGTCCAACTGGGGTGGTCTCAAGGTGAATCGACCAACAGATGCATTCATGTAGCTACAGATTTTTAATGAAACTAATGAGCAATTCAAGGTCTTGCCCCTACAGCAACAACCTGGCATAGGTGGGGTTTTAAACCAGCAACCTTCTGATTGTTAGCCCAGTGCTTTAACCACTAGGCTACTGCATGTAGGAAATGATTTCTGCCTTACTAATAATAATGCATCTATAAAACTTGGTCTGATCATCACACACATACTGTACAGAACACATTATCTGTAATCCAGGCTAGAAAAGCAATAACATTTCATGCCGCTGCTAATCAAACTACACAACGGTGAAAAGACAATTATGTTCAAATTCTATTAGACTGGGTTTTTACGTTTTATGTAGGGCATTGAAAAAAGTTTTAGGAATAATAATCCATATATAGTTTTTTTATATGATTAAAATGTAAAAGGCTACATACAAATGTAAAGCACTGAAATATAAGTTGAATGTCGATGTAGCTTCATAGACTGACTTGTAATGTTCTCGCTTGTTCAAACAACCACATGTAGTAGTCAACTACTGTTAGAACCAGTCATAGTGGAATCATTTTTACTAGCAAGAAAAGGTCCCTTTTATTTAAAAGCATTTTCTCTCAAGCTATTTAACAGTGATTTTTTATATACATAAATAATTGTAACATTGCCAGTGCTACTGTGTTTTCTGTGTTTATGACGTTCAAATATATAAAAAATAAAAGAAATCTTACACCAGTTTTGCTTGCAAAAAAATATGAACAAAGTAATAATAAAAATAATTAGTTACACTTATGTAACTTCTTTCTCGGAACCCAAGGTCGATTTACAGAATAAAGATAGCAATTACATCGAACCTGGAGAAAAATAAGAGGAATAGCGTAGAAAAAAAAGATGGTTTTTTTAGTATAGTTTTAAGTTTAGAAAGAGACATAGTTGAGTTTAGAGAGAAGGGAGAACATTCAAGAGTTAAGGGGCAGCAACACTGAAAGATCGACATCCCCCCCCCCCCACAGTGCTGAAACCGGGAATCACTATGAGACCAACATAAGTATGAGTTTAAGTTACGGGCAGAACTGTCGAGTCTTAGAAGGTCAGACAAATAGACAGAAATTAAGTGGTTTTGTGCTTTATAGGTAAGAAGTAGGATTTTTAGAAGTAGAATGTTTGTGTTTGGTAACAGGCCACCAGTGGAACCTTTCTTGGACAGGGGGGGATGTGTTCTTACACTAGGACCCGCTTAGGATTATTTGTAAGGGGATGTAGTAACATGGATGTAAGCCCTTGGAGCACAAAATGGCAATAGTCCTGTCGAGACGTAACAAAAAATCACCCTCATACTGAGTGAATACTTTCAGCTGCTCCCATTAAGTGTCACTACAGCAGATAATCAAGGTCCGCATTATTGATCTGGCATAGCTTTATGCCATCTTCTTTTTGGGGGCCTGGGACTGACACGACAATGCACTGGTTTGTGCATCCTAGTGGCTAGTGCATTCTGTTGACCAGTGGTCTTGCTATGCTTTGAATTGAGGTTCAAACTATCAGCAATGGTGCGCTAGCAAAAAATCCTGCTGCATCACCTGGGCACCACCACAATGAGTAACTATACTGAGAGTGTGTGCAAATGTCTGCCGTACAATTGACTAGCGCTCTACTATTGTCAGTAGCAAATGACTCTGTGTAGATATGACTTGCATAGTAGTGTTGGTAGCTCGGTGGCTTAGTGATTAGTACTGTCACCTCACAGCAAGAGCACCTGGGTTCGATTCTTGTGTTTGATTCCCGAATTGACATGGGGGGCTTTTTGTGCATTGTCTGCATGTTCTCCCCACATCCACGTGGATTTACTCCAGGTACTCTTTCTCCAGATTTCTTTTCACATCCCCCTCAAAAGCACTTAATTGATTGAGATGTGAAATTGTCAAAGCACTATGGGTTGCATATGTTGGAATGTTCGTTGGAGTATAGTATGGGCTTGTCCAGAAAAATACTGCCTAGAGACTTTGAGGGGATCGGTAGCGGTCTGCAAAGCACCCAAGGGTCGGACACGACTGGAAACAAACAGATGAATGTAGAGGCATGTAGTGAGATTTTAGTAAGACATGCGACCATCTTTTCTCAGAACGATTATGGTTATTATTACAATTAAAGTTTCAGCCCCATTCTGGACGAGTCACAACAATATATTGTGTTTGCTTAACAGGCCTGTTTAGAACTTTTTCTATAATTTTTTAAACAATATTTTTCCTGGCATGAGACACCTTAACAATGTGAACAATTTGTCCTGTGTGAGAGCTGCTGTGCTGGTGATCCTTCCAGTCTTCTGTAGTTTATCAGCTGAGGATTAATGTGGGTAACGTCAACTGTGTGCTATTACATAGCATCAATTTCAGTAATGCAAAAAATTAATGTGTGATGTCATCCAGGTCAGGGACTGACACCAGCACCCCAGAGAGATTTAGTGCAAGGCACAAATGCAGCGAGCAAGGATCCAATTCATCACAGGGCAAGACAAATCTTATAAAGATTCTTAAGGACAGTCTGGATCAATGTCACCAAACACACATATTACACATTTTTAGCCAATTGTAATATATTCACATACACACAAATGTATGCTTGAAATCTTCAGCCATGTTTGAAAATTCAAAACACCTTAAAGCCATATGATCATGCCATAACCATACATATCTAGATTATATCAGTACCTAGCTAACATAGTAGATGTTTCCTTTACCCTTCTGTAGTCACAAATAAATGGCTTGGACTCGGGTTAGGGTTAAGCCTCCTTTAGTCGATGTGTAATGTACTCAGTATATAGCTGTTCTAAATGTATGCATGCCAAGTGAAGACAATTTTATTTGTATAGCTTTTTTTTAAATAGACGTCACAAAGCAGGTATACAAAGTATAATATGGATCTCCAGACCAAAGATGAAACCTAAGAAAATACAGTTGAGCCTAGGGCGACTGTGGTAAAGAAAAAAAACATACAGGAAGAAACATTGGAGGATACAGACTTAGATGGGGGTCCATCCAACATGAGTGGAATGAAGGAGATTTAAGAAAAACATGTCTATCTGGAAGGTTCTGTGCATAATTCCAGGGAGCCATCTGAAATACTCAATTACTGACAAAATAATTTGACTATTTCAGAGTGTTTACAGGAGCAGTAAGTGCAGGAGCAGCACAAGTGGAAAATCAAAAGCACATTAAAATGGTTAGAAAAAGAGGTAACAAACAGATGAATGTTATTGTTTTCCTCTGATTATTTGTTTGGTAGTGACTTTGACACTTTTCCTACATGATACAAAATTCAGAACCAAATACATGAACAATAATTCACTGTTTTGTAATCCTCTGGATAGTTTAAAGCCTCTGATTTAAAAAAAAATACCTGAAACAATGCATAGACAGTTAATCCCAGTTCAGTACAAAAAACTGCATTTAAAAACCTAAACAAAACAAAGTAAAAGAAACATTCTCATAAATAACCTAATATCCTGTTCCACATAGCAACAGACACAACAGATGATTTCTTTACTAGGATTTTTAGATTCGATTTTATTTTCAGTGTATAAAAATGTCAGTATTCAATAACTTCACTGTAATTAATACAAAATGCAAATACCTAATCCATGAATGTAAATACAGGCCCATTATGACAGTTCATTCTCTATACTGGCTTCAATGTTTTGTACAGTATGGATCTGCCATATATCGGCACATCGTGGCACGGTTTATACAGCATCTGTAGACTTCCAATGGAGACAACATGTGGGCAGCATTTAATTGTGCAGAACAGGTATGACTCAGCTCACTAGCCCGGTAGCGCCGGAATAACAGTGCATACAGATGAGAGAGGCTTTGTTGATACGATGAAGAGTGGAGGGTGAACAGTGAGAGACCCAACGTGACCAGAAAAAACTGCCCAGGAGATGCTTTGTTTGATCCAGGATACGACCGTTGTTAAAAAGCAAAATGTGGAGTCACATTAGGAACAATCCATCTATGTATAATAAAGAAAAATGCACAATGGATTCGCTGCACCAAACAAGCAGCAGACCAGTGCCGGTACATGCGCTCTTTATTACTAGGCCACACAGTAAAAATGAATAATTAGATATTGCTATAAAAAATATTGCTTTTCACTTATTCAGTTTTAAGTGTTATTGTCTTGGTGTCACACCTTGGTGAGAACGGCATCTCGTTGCAGGAAATAAGGTGTAAATATTCCCTTCACCACTGAAATTATATCTTACATGAAACCAGTCCATGGTGCAAAAGGCTGCTCATTACCACGGCTGACATTTCAGATGAGTTGTCATGTACAATTGAGCAATACTGGAGTATAGTGATATAAGTACTGGGAGAATTAAGGAAGCTTGATGATACTAAAATAGTAAGATAGTAAAATATTATAGTTTTTGGCTTTTCAGTTCTCTTTTCACTACATTGCAGTTTGCACATTAAATTTTTGTACGTTCTGTAAATGGTGCGTGTATTTCTGCAGTTACTTTGTGGAACCAAGCAAATGCTTGCAAATTGAATCAGCCAAAACATAACACTACATAAATTCCTAGTCCTAAAATAAATTGTAAAAAAAATCATGACCAATTGTTTGGCTTTGCTTTATCAAAAGTGCGAAAAAGTCTGCGATACCAAATCCTAGTTTATTTATGTTACATATTTACAAACCAGTGTGTTGTTTCAGGTCATTTAGATCGAGTCAATTAAATAAAAATGTAGCAAAGGTCTTCAGATGTCCAAAGGCAACATAAATCTTCATGGATCATTGTACTTGGTGCTAAGCCTTGACCTTCTCTACCTCCATGCTAGCTATGTGAGCCTCATCGTGCACGCCAAAAGCTACACTTGACTGAGAGCAGCTGTGCTGGTGATCCTTCCAATCCTGTGAGAAAACATGCAATGAAAAGGATTTATAATGATAAAATATATTCCTTAGAGAAACTAAATTAAATTATTTTCCCCATATGAAATAAATGCCAAAAGACTCATAATACAGATGATTACAATTGAATATGTTTTTTTTTAGATTTGCAACACAGTACAATACATTTATTTTAGTTGTAAGACACAATACCAGTGGAATTCAACATAATCACCACATGCAGTCATTCTGTCTTTGACATCCAAGGGAGAGACTTACCTTTTTTTGGCAGAAACTAGAACAGTAGTAGACTTTGTGGCAGGCAGCACATTCACTGGATGCCTCACGGTCGCAGTTCACACATGTATGCTGTAATCAATGACAGATATGCCACTTCTGTTAAAATGGATTATTTAATACTATTGTGACGCGTCTGTGAGAATCGTAAGTCTAATTTCCAGTGAAGAAGAAATACCAAGAAATACAATATTTTGAGCAGGTAATTGATTTAAAACAACAGTTTTACTGAAATAGACTGATCAAAAGTTTAAGACCATAACTAAATAAAATACGTAGATTAGAACACCCCCCAATTACAGAAATCAAATTATTTAAAAAAGGGCTTCAAAATGGCTTAATGAACGGTATTTACTGATATCTATTTTGTAAATTGCATTTCCCAAATGTTCTCAGTCATATTTAGATCAGGGGAACACACAGGATGGTATAAAAAGTGACGTTATTCTCCTGTAAGAAATCAGGCGAGCATTACGAATTGCAGTTTCATCCTGTTAAAAAAACCCATGATAGAAAACATGATAGAAATTGTTCAACTGAAAGAAAAAGCACCCCGCCACACACACACACACGCACGCAAGCACGCACGCACGCACACACACACACACACACACGCACTGTGCCACATGAAAACATCTCAAGTGAGATCGCCATATCATGCCAGTTAGAAGCCATCAGAAATAAAACTTTCTCCATGTTTGGAATGTTTTGCACTCCCTTACACAGTTCAAACGAACAATTTTGTGGTGTTGAAGGAGACATGGCGTATGAAGTCTGAAGGTTATTGAGCTGCAATCAGCACCGGTAATGGTCTTAATTTGGGTCGAGTATTGGACCCTGCGGCTCAGCACCGGTGAAATTTTTTTTGGGGTCTAGCACTTGACCTTTTTATTTCATAACCATCAGAAACTTTTAAGAAATGCAAAATGACTGTCGTACTGCATCCAACTTTTACAGAATTCAAATCTTTGTGCAGACTTTAGTGTTTAAAGACTAAAAAACTTTTACTGGCTGTAGAAAAAAAACAAGCTTGAGTGTAAATGCAGTTGTTAATAACTTCTCAAATGTGTTTGTCTCTTGCTCTTATTTGCCTTGTAAAATTGCATTGCATGAATTTTTCATCAACAAAATCACCAGTATCTGCAACACCAATATTTAATCAGAAGGAAAACATATTAAGAGTAAGCAGGAGTGGTTAATCGATATAAAATGTCCTGAAGGTAGAGAGTGCTTGTGAAAATGCTTCTACTTCTACAATAAACTGCCGCAGTTTAAAAGCAAAGATTAGCACCTGATGGTTTAGCAGGTCTGGGAGGAATCAAGAGGTACTCTCGTTTGTCAGTGTAATTAACTCTGTTGATGCGCCCGGCTTCAGAATGGACAAAGCACATCCCGTCTCAAAAGTGACATGTCAAAACATGTTTTTACCTTGTCTTTGTCGAATAACGTAATTTAGCCACAGTGTTCAGGAACACACGAAAAGTGCTCATCATTCTGAACGTCTAGTTTCATAGAAACTAGTTCATCGTTCATCCTCCTTCACTATGCAATCCAATCAGAAAAGTGTGACATCACTGTCATCTCACTGTTATTTAAGAAATGGCTGGTCCGTCCGTGCTTCAAAGCCAGCGGAGGAACGTTCTCCTGAATCAGTGTCAAGTGCTTGTATCTCAAAAACATGGTTACCAGTTAAGGCAGAATGGATGGTAAACAGGTGAGAAATAAAGCATTTAAAACCCACCACCTTAACATAACTTAGGGAAAGATTTGTAGGAAGCTTCTGATGCAATAAAAGATCCAAGTATAAATATTTTCATCGATTTGTCAGACCACAGAACAAGAATAACCATTTTATCACCTTGATGTTTAATGGACCTCACAGCCTGTGCATGTACATTAAT
>JAOUQU010381931.1:0-12242 GCA_028566735.1 Ammoglanis amapaensis
CACACACACACACACACACACACACACACACACACACACACACACACACACACACACACACACACATATATATAATTTAACTTCCTTCCTATTGATGCTAGACTCCATCCACCAACCATGATGTTTTTGGCACATCATTTACACACTTTATGTATTACATAGTAACAATGCTATTATTATCTTATTTCTCTACTTTTTTGACATTATGCAATATATGGATTATATTGTAAATGTATTTGTGAATGTGTGTGGGGTTAGAGTTTTTTTTAAAATAGTCTTTTGACTATGTGTATACTGTTACTCATATTGATAATGTATATTCATACATCATTCACTTTCTGTACTGGGTTACTTTGCTCTCATCCCTTGCTGTTACAAAGAATATACATTTCTTCTGTGGAACTAATAATAGCAGGACTAGCAATCTGAAGGACGCTGGTTCAAACTTCACTACTGCTAGGTTGGGCCTGATGGACTCTTGAGCAAGGATATTAACGCTCATTGCTCTGACTGTGTACTGTAACTATTGTGCAGGTCACTTTGCTCTGCTAAACACTATAAATGATGATTTTTGCTCCAAGTGTGTACCATATATATCAATACCATGTATATATATATCATAAACGTATGACCTACATTTGTCCTTATCGTAAGGTACTTGTGCTAACAGGTTTATATTTTTACCTTAAACTATGTAACAAAAAACAAGCATGTAAGTAAGTCAAGTCTAAATGTTTATAATGAAGTGCATTGAAACAACCTATTACACCAGTCACAAAAAGAAAGATTAGCTTTAACTTTTAAAGCTTGTATTTAATAAAAAAATAACAGTTTCATGTCAGAAAACAATAGCTACTGTAAAAGGTTTACATAAAAATACAAAAATAAATATAAATACTAGTTTAATATGATACCTGAGGGAGACAATTAAATATGTTATTAATGTAATCTTACTAGTTTTAAATAATCAGTATAAACATATTTGCCAAATAATAAAACAGTAAAAAGGTTAAGAAAATAAATAATTCTCACTAAATTAGTGCATTCTTATGAACAATAGGGCAATGTAAAGACTTTAAAAAGAAATAGCAAATCTTAGTAAGACGAGACTCAATAGATAACCACATTTCCAAAGTTAACTTGAGATCCTGATCAGATTGTTCCATGCATTTAAATCTGACGAATGCATCCTGGTTTTCCCTTTTTGTCCTTTTTGTGACTCATTAACAGTCGGTATGATTATAGTCTTTAGTTTTACTTGGAGCCAGTCTTGTCTTTCAACCACTTGCTTATGTTCTCCAACATTGTGCATCAGCTGGACTTCACTGATGGACCTCTTGCTATAGGACATGCAAATTATTGATTAGTCCAAAATACAAACATGAATAAAATCTGATGAATATATTAAAACAACCTTAAGATGCCCTTACCTAACAGGATGTCCTTCTACACCTACTAAAAAACAGAGACTCCAGACCAAAACGATTAGCGTGGCTTTCTCCATGGTATATTGATTTAAACTGCTAAAATGTCTGTTAAGAATAACAATTTAAAATTGAAAATCGAAACTAATATTTGTACAATGTAGATTATTAAATAAATAAATAAACTTACAAAATTTATAATCGTAATTCCCAGAAAAGCTCCATGTGTCAGTTGGTATTGTAGTCCTGCTGGGTGAGGTTGTCTTTTCTTTTTATGCCTGTGCCCCCTCCCCTAGGTCATTGATGAACATTCCCAATCATTGATGGTGATGTCACCTCATTCTTTGATGGAAAAGGCATGACACCAACAATCCACCCACCCCCTACCATTTCTGTTTTCAACAACTTGAGCAAGACCACTTGTGAAGAACATTGAACTCTACTGAAGCGTACTTATGCCCTTCAGAATAAAAATATACAGAGAATTAAAAATGACAGAAATAATAGATACTTTTTTGACCCTGGGGTCAATTAAATAAACTGTTTAGATACAGAATGTAGGTGACAGATACATTTAGAGATGAAATAATAAATGGTAGGAGGTATTATTAAGTTTGTGAAGGGTTGAAAAATGTGTGCATTCACCATTAATAAAAAGCAGACCAGACAGAACAGGTTCCATCTCACACTAACCTTCCCCAGGGCTACTCTACAAATATAAGAGTCAGATAAATTTACTTACATTAATAGGAAAAAATTGAGATTTAGTAAAGTTTAAGTACAGTTAATGAAATAAATCATGTCATCTTCTAAATATTTACCTTTACTAGTTATACGGTCTCACTTTACTAGTTATTGTCAGTCATCTTTTAGTATTGTACAAGTAATACATTGTCCAACTTTACTAGTTCACCCAGTCCCACTATACTACATTATACCTTGTTTCACTTTACTATCAACACCCCAGTCTTATTTCACTAGTTATAACCTTTTTGCTTCACTTGTAATACCCAGTCCTACTATAGTAGCTTTACCCAAGTCCATATCCTTCATTGCTTAGACTTCCAGTTTTTATTTCAGTTAACTAGTAATAAGTGACCGTTAACACTTATACATTTTCACTTTTCTAGCAATACCCGCTTGCATATTATTAGTTATATTACTAGTTACTAGTAAATGTTACATTTCACTGTAACATTTAGTTCCATTTCCTTATCTTTATATGTATCTTGCTTTAATAATCTATGTCACAACTTATATTATGCTTATACTTATACTTATAAATATATTATGCATACTTCGTCATATTATGCATACTATACATGCAGAATTAACTTTAAACATTTACAATATGTTTTTACTTTTTTAACCACAACATAATTAGCTTTCTGTTATCATTTTACTTTTCGATTATGATGTAAATAAAAAAAAAGGAATACAAACAGGAATACGTTTAAAAGTTCATGTTACACATTATAAGGCAAATGATGAGCTCAGGTGGTGCAGCCATGTATTATGGTCATGATCTCAGCTGTGCTATCAGCCAACTAGGCCATCTACACAGACATGATTGGCTATGTCTGAGGGTGAGGATGGGGGCTGGGTAAAACCCCAGTATGGATCGGTTCCCCTGTCCAGTGTTTTCTGATAAAACTGGACCACTAATGATAAAATAAAATGATAAATGATAAACATTGTCATAACGTACCAATTTCTACACTATGATTAACCCCTCCTGTATGCGATCTTTGTTATTGTAGCTCTGCAGGTTGAACACATCGAAAAGGTAGAAATTTCTGCAGTCCAGAACAAGGCCTACCTCATGTCTGCATGATCTATGATGATCTATGAAAAGTGAACACGCTTGTCATTCTCTCACGAGATACAACAGATAACCATGAGAGAAGTTTTCTAAATGTGGCAGAGGAATGTCTATGTCCTGACACAAGTAGTAAGGCCAAGAAAGGATCCGAAACGATACACGCAAATATAACACAGATCTATTACTGTTTTGACAATGTCCTGCTGTATCGTCACAAGCCACGTACCGCTTTGGGTTTTCCTTAACAGTCCATGTTCTTATTTCTGTGCCTGAATGTTTCTGGTATATTATTAAGAGAAAGTTATTTCTCCTTAACAAGGAAGAGTTTGAGGTCGTAAGGACTCCACCCTTGACAGCACATGATGTAACGTGTAGCATTGCATTGTTCGAACAACCTCCAGCATCTATTTCAAAGGCCAGAGGTTGATTTGTGTGTTGTGTGTCATGTTAAAACTTTGGTAGGTCACAGAACGCTCTGCATCTATTAATAATGGTCGGCTATTTGGTGGCTGTTCTGCAACTTCAGTTTTTCTCTTTTCTTAGCGAAATTTGAGTAAAATCTCAAGAAAGATTAAATGTGAGTAAACTGTATGCAAATGTGACATTTGAGGTGATATTTACTAGTTAAACAAATGAGAATGAATTTTATTGTAATAAATAATTATTGTTATAATGTGAAAACCCAAACAATATCTTTTGTAGCATCCTAAGCTGTGTACGAACGGTTTACACTGAATTTTATTAGAATAAAAGAGGAAATGGGGCAGTTTAATGATAGTTTTATGATTAATATGAAACCATAAAAATGGACTATATAAAAAAAAGAATAGCTGATTCAGATGACTTGTTTCATATACAATAGACATTCAATAAACAGTGTAAATTGTTTAAACATTGACCTCTGCCTAAAGAATTATTAATATTATAAATTATTATTATTAACAAAATGAATGTTTATTTGTTAAGCAAAATTTTTTTTTTTCTTTTTTAAATGAGAGGTCAAATCAAGCGCAAAAACATGGCAGGTGAAATAAACCACATAGTTCTCATTACCTCACGCTGGTACAACGTGTGTCATCTCACTGAAGGTATGTGCCAACCACAGTGTTAACTGGAACCTGGCCCAGGATTAAGTCAAGGAATTGCTTACAAACCATTAACTGGGTCACCCTGTGTCATAATAATAATTCTGCAGCATTTAAATCACAACGATTTCCTTACGAACGTGAAACGATGAAGTGACTATGTAGGGAAAAAAACGTTTAATGTAAACTGGTATTGGTTATGAATATCTGTGAATATTCCAGATGAAGCACTTTAAGAACAGCCTCCTGTGCATTTCACTTATTCTTTACGACTTGTAAATAATTCACAACTGTGTTATTTATTGCTCCATCTGAAGACAGAAGGTGACAGTGTATGCCTATGTACATGCATATGTGTTATGTAGTAATGTGCAGTTAAGCCTGATTTATTATATAACAAACATCGGCGTTAATCTTATTTTTACAATGTCAGCTGCAGTAAACGTAACCTTCTATAATAGTGATGAGCTGTCACAACTAACCTAGTGGCCATTTTGAAATATTAAACTATATTGCATGAATTTTCTCTCTATATATGTTAACAGTTGTAGCGGTTAAGATGCTGGCATAATAAGAAGAATCTTGGTGGTTTAAATCCCAGCATTGACAAGCTGCAATTGTTGGGCCCTTGAGCAAGGCCCCTAATCCTCAATTGCTCAGAATGTTTACTGTAACAATGGTGTAATTCTCTTTGGATAAAGGTATCAGCTGAAATTATACTATCAACAGAGAAGCGTATATTTTAGCAGATTACTGTCACTCAACTGATCTTCAGAAAGATTAAAACATGTCTCTCTGCCAAACAACTTCCAGAACGAAAGCAAATGTTTATTTATATAATTTATTTTAATATAATATGGTAAAACAGAAGCTTTATTTGGATCCCAGACTTCTCACTGTCAAACCATTGTGATGAGAGGTTAACATTTCAATACTCAAAATCTTCCCTATAATCTTAAACACGACACAGTCGAATAAACACAGTGTCAAATCAACGAGTTTAAGGGTGTAAGAGGACAATAAGGCCTCGAGTCAGAAGTTTTAAATTTACATCCTGTCACAACAGGAAGCCAGAACATGATTTCAAAAGTGGAGTCACATGAAATACTTTGGGAAGTCACGCTTGTCTGTAAAGATGATATCAGATATGAAGCAATAACTTTTAATAACATTTTTTAAATCACAAAATACACAAACAAGGACCAAATGTTTTTGCACAACAGATAAACTGCTATTAAGAAATACATTATTGAGTCCAAATTATTGGCGGTGGTGGTCGGGGTGGGGGTTGCACGATCACATCAAGGGTTCCAGTTAATGAGAAGAGCGGTAGCATAATTTATTAAGACCAATTGCCATTTTAAGCCAAACATTTGGCTTTTTTTCCTCACTTGATCTACAAATGCATATACGATTTAATGAATTAATATTAATTCTGAACCTGCCACTTCAGAAAATTATGCAATGAAAATAAATTTCATTCAGTTGTGTCAATGAACACAGCTGTATTTATACAAACACCCATCTGTGAGACAAACTCTCTTTGATTAATATGTGAACTGTGAAACGTATTGGGATGTTTTTGATTTGTAGATTCTCATTTACACATTACTTTAAACTAATCTAATCTAATAAAGTCTGTTAGAAGTTTGGCATGTTCTTTCTATGTTTAAATTATATTTATTTCTTCTGCTCTTTTGAAAAACTTCTTTAGAATATTTTTCACCACCGTGCTTTTACACACTTCAATCATTTTTTTGCATTTATTTTAATCCATGCAGTAAAACATTCCTCGTTGGGTGCAGTTCATAAGCAGACATAATACTGCTGAATAATATATTAGTACAATATTAGTATTGAACTTTCACAGTAAAAATATTATGTGCATAAACGGTAATAATTGTTTTTAGATTAGAACTGTGAAATATTTTTAATAACAATAAATTTTTAAATAAACTTTCACGTAACTTTTTTTTAGATCCACAAGGTGGCAGTGATGTCCTGTGTTTGGATATTGTATGCCAGTTCTTAACACATTTACTTTTATAGCCGGACTGTACACACTGATATCTACCTTTTTATCCTGGTCATGGTCATATTGGGTGCAGAATACCAAATCAACTCAGACATCCCACACTCGAGATATTCAAAATTTTATTTATTTATACTGATGGTGTCAGGAGTTTACTGTTAAACCACTGAAGTTAAACATTTTAATAAAGTATTTTGCTCTATGTTGAACTCAATGCTGTTTGCAGTTTACCCACCTACACATACATGTTATATAAAAGGAACTTTAATCAAGCAACCCTGTCTATACACTCAAAAATCTGACAGAAAAGCCGGTTAGGATCTTTAAAATATCCTCAAATGTTCTATTTAATGCAAGAATCTTTGTATTTTTTTATATTGTTGCTAAACAAGTCCAATTTCAAGTCCAACTAATTTTTTAAGGGTTTTTGTTTCCTCGCTTCTGAATACCCCAAAAACTAAATTGCCCACAAAATGACATAATTTTAATTAACTTTTTTTGTGGAGAGAAGACGGTGTCTAAAGGCTAATTTGTACTTGTACCGTGTCAAATCGAATTACTGTGTGTGGACGAACGTGACCCCCGCCGCAGGACCTCTGCAGACCTCAAAAAGAGCACTATAACCATAAAAAACACAAAACAAATAACATGCACACGCTTTTAGTTCAGGTATTCACTTATTGCATGTGATGATACTTTGATGTTTATGATGTTTTGTTTATGATCCAACATTTAAAAACATTTGCTATTTAATATCGATCAGCCACGGTGACTCTACAGCAAAATTATTTCATCATTTCTCCTTATAATAGCAACTTGTTAATAGCTTGTTCAATCTCTTTATCTGAGCACTGTATTACTGCAGCTCTGTCATGCCAGATATATTAAAACGCACCATTAAACTGCTGCAGAAACGGGCTTCACTGGTTCTAGACCTTTGCTGTCGTCTTATATCTTCCAAATCAAAAATAAAATAGTCACACTTTCTGTAAAGACGAGATTTTTCCTGAATTACTTGTTAACCGTAACATTGCACCAAAGTTTGCACCAACATTTTTCTGCAGTTACTTTGTACTAAGCAACTTTTGTGTAAGACAATAAATAAGGGAATTATTATTACTGTTTATTTACCAGAATGTTATACTGATTTGGCTACACTTAAAATGTTTGCTGCTGTGTACGATCTACTAAGATACTTTGTTTATTTGTGTAAGTCACTATATATGTGTCTTATTTTTATTATTCTTAATTATTATTATTGTTGTTATTATTACTGTTTTGTTTTACCGGAGTGTAATACAGTTTCAATTACATGTTTGCTGAATGATATAAATATAAATGAAACTACAAAGTCTCAAATAAGCCTTAAATAAGTCTACTAAAACCTGCTCAGCACTACACAAACTCTGAGCCGCTGTGTTTGCTCATCTTGATCCTCCACCTGGCATCAAAGGTCTGTAGTATCACCCAAGTGGTGGAAGGAATTTTCCCTGGCTGTTGAAACATCTGGGTCTCCTATCGTATTTAAATGATGGTTAAACTGACTTCTTTAGAAAACAATTGAGCTGAAGGATTTCCTTCTTTTTCTTTTATTATTGTTACTCATATCTTTAAATCATGATTTACACTTAAATTTACATCCATGAACCATGGTACTTATTCATTACACAAGTTTAATCAGTTTACAGGTTAACATCAAGCAGTCATGGGAACTTGAGACTTGCTGCTGAGCCACAATGCCACCCAGATGTAAACTAAGATTAAAAAATAAACTAAAATATGATTGCTGATTTATTACACATACCTAGTGTGAGAATCCAAGATTCACCCCAAACCTAGTATGGAACAAACAATTTCATGTTTGTAAACCTTTCGACCTGAGCTGAGCTGCTCTACAAAAGGTAGTGCTATAAAACACACGACAATCCCCATCCCATCGGTCTTTACACCCCAACACCCCTCAACAAAAGCCAGACAACAAAAACGTATCCTAACGTTTGTGCACCATTTCTCGATTTGACTGCATCATGTTTTGCACCCCCCCACCAATCTATACTGCCACCAGCAACACCCAGATGTAGTTTGATACTGTTAATCGAAGCACCAATTCCTCTAAAGTCTGTGTTTAATGCCGTTTTAGAATTCTACTAGCAAAGAGAAACAGATGTGGCTAATTGCAATAAATAGGCACATTTCATGTGCGTTTTTGTGTATATGTGTACATGGGGGCATCTGTGTACTCTGTTGTCAGAAAGCAGGCTTATTATACCTCTTTTAATTACATCCTACGATTGTAAGATTTGTCTTGATCCTATTGCATAATAATTGCACAAATAATAAGCCATCTGACAAACAATAGTGGTGGCCAATTTGGTTCAAAAACATTCAAAACAGGTGCGTGAAACAGTCAGTATGTGTAATACAGGATGTGCAAAGATTATACAATTAATCATTTTGGAGTTTTACAGGAGAAAAAATCCAGAGCATGATAGTAAAAGCTGATTATACTTTCATGCTAACTTTGGTAACAAGGCAACGCTGTCGCCTTAACATCATTTCCCTTTTAGAGATCTGTACTAAAGTCATATAAGCACAAGTCAATGCTGTTAGGATTCGGTGGTTGTTTTGCGACGGTGGTTGTTTTGCGACTGGAGTCTGAGCCCTGAACATAAACACACGACACACGAGGGGTAACGGATAACAAATAACATTTATTTTACACAACACACATAAAGGAAGGCTCACGGGGCAGGTCAACAAAGGTGCTGAGGTTCGCGTCAGTGGTCAGGTGAACGGAGGTGCTGGGGTTCACGTCCAACGGTCAAGTGAACAGCGCTGCTGGGGTTTGCTTCCAGCCGTCAGGTAACCAGGGGTGTCAGCAGTTGCGTCAGCAGTCAGGTAAGCAGAGGTGCTGGGGTCGCGTCCCACGGTCAGGTAGACAGAGGTGCTGGGGTTCACGTCCAACGGTCGGGGAGACAGGAGAGCTGGGGTTTGCGTCAGCATTCAGGTAAACAGGGGTGTTAGGGTTTGCGTCAGCGGTCAGGTAATAGAAGTGCTGGGATCCACGTTAGCAGTCAGGTAATGGAAGTGCTGGGATCCACGTTAGCAGTCAGGTAACAGAGGTGCGGGGATTCACATTAGCAGTCAGGTAACAGAGGCGCTGCGATCCACGTCAGCGGTCAGGTAATGGAAGTGCTGGGATTCACGTTAGCAGTCAGGTAACAGGGGCGCTGGGATTCACGTTAGCAGTCAGGTAACAGGGGCGCTGCGTACCACGTCAGCGGTCAGGTAATGGAAGTGCTGCGATCCACATCAGCGTTCAGGTAAACAGGGGTGCTGGAACTCACGTCAGCGTTCAGGTATACAGGGGTGCTGGAACTCACTTCAGCGGTCGGGGAGACAGGACGCACTACACTAAAACACAAGATGAGGACTACAAAAAGACATTAGCGCTAACAAACAAAAACCTACCTAGAGCGCGAAGCTGCTCGTTACCGGACCGAACACTACGCGTTTCCTATTCGATGAGCCTGCAGTGTGAGGCTGAGTTGGCTGGGCTTATAAGCCCGATGTTAAACTAGCAACACCTGGCGGCATTCAGCTCTAGTGGGTGCTCTTGCTCGCCAGGCCTCCAGATGGTGCCAAACTCACCCCACACTGCAGGCAACCCTCAGGGGAGGCTGAAAGGATGAGACCACTTCCTAACAACTTCTCATTGAGCCAAATCAGTCAGCATCGCCATTAAATGACTAAAATATTCAAAAGAGCATAGATGTTTTTTCTGTAATTTGTCATGCACGTTGCTTTAACATTTTATTATATTTAGGATGTTTGCTATGTGGCTCCTATACAATTCCATATGTTGGCCTTTACATACTTCATATAATATAAAATTCTTTAGCATTGTATATATATCCAAACGCCTTTCTTCCAATGCCCCACGTAACACCCCGGCAAACCACATACCATATAAGATTAATCTGAAGTTGGTATATATCATATGACACTGCCATTTCTGCCTTTTTACTGATAAATAAGGTACACATTGTGTGTTGCTTAGTGTTTCAGGGAAAGATAAAGAACAGTATGTATGAAAGACAAAAAATGTAAAAATCATCATGTGTTTCTATGTTTTCTTTATAACTCAGTGTGAATCATGTTATCGTTCTTTGGGAAATCTGGAGGCAGGTGACACTTTGTGGGTCCACAAGGAAAGGGTGACTTGTGAAAGCTGTTTTTCAAAGGCAAGAGGTAACAATTTACCATGACAAAAGCAAAATAGTTTTAAATTAATGTTTATGAATATTTTTACCAACAACCAAACTACAAAAACCTAAGTACGAGGTGGTTGATATGTACATTTTTCCATATATATATATATATTTGTTTTGTTTTTTTCTTTTAGATCGCTGGTATCACTAAAGACATCACCATTTTGAAAAAAAGATACAACCTGCAAGACATTTTAAAATGTAATGTATGTTTTTAATGTAAAAGAGAAATTTATTTTAGCATGTTTTCTGGGAAACTGAACAACAAACAATTACATATATGCAGAATTATAAACAATAAAAGGCTAAAAGTGTGTGTTGACCTTTAAATGTCATGCTATATATGTTGTAGAAAACACCGGACATTGCCCTTAACACACTAGTCTCACCCTGAATCATGGTGTTGGCAGCATCATGCTGTAGTGATGCTTTTCTTCTTTAGCAAGGACAGGAAAGTTGCTTAGAATTGAAGGAAAGATGGGTGGAGCTAAATAAAGAGTAATCCTGGAGAAAGATCTGTTATAGCCTGCAACAGGCATGAGACTGTAGCAGAGGTTTACCTTTCATCAAGACAACAACGTTTAATATACAGAAAGCTTATCCTTTTGAAAAAAAAAGACCCTGTCAAATTGAAGACATAAGTCAGCGGCAAGATGCTCTACATCCAATAGGACTGAATTTGAGCAATTTTGCAAAGAAGAATGGGCACTAGTTTTATATTTAGGGATGGAGTGGTGATACATATGTACATTGTATTGTTTGTTTGTTTACATAAATTCTAAATGCATTTAAGATTGTTGATGTAACATGAAAAAAGACAGGAAAAGTTCAAGGGGGTGAATAATTTTGCAATGGGTGGCAATCTTGTTCATATAACTTGATTTGGGGAGGGCTAATAACCAGTGCTGATGCTGGTTAAATAATCTTAACTGCTTGATTTTAATGTGCTGGTCAATTATTTAAAAAACAATATGATTATTACAACACAGATGAAAAATCATAAAATACTTTGTGAACTTGTAAACAAAAACAACTTGGTAATGTCATTATAACACTATATTACTATAAACCTATAGCATATAACACTATATAACATATAACACTATAAACCAGAGGTGTCAAGTAAGGAAGTACAAATATTTTGGTACATTACTTTGGGGAGGTGGGGTAGTGCACTTTAGGTCTTTTGGCATTTGTTTTCCTTACATTACTTATACTTTTATAATTTAAGTAGTTTTGAAACCTGCACTTTTTCTTGAGTAAAATGCTTAAGTTGATATTTCAACTCATACAAAAGTATTTTCATACCCTAGTATTTATGCGCCTACCTATGCGAGTAATGAATGTGAATACTTGACACCTTTGCTATAAACACACTCACAGTTTTTAATTTCTACAGCACTATTCATGTTCTCACTAAAGACGTTCTAGTTTCCAGTCGAAAGAATGGCCTCAAAGTAAGGCTGAGCTATTAATAGCTAACTAAATGCATATCTAGCACTATGCTGCTAACCAGTGTTGTGCATGAACAAGTTCAAAAGAACGCGTTCATTGAACACGCTCGTTTTTTCGTGAACGTTGAACTGAACGCAACACATTTTTTAATAA
>JAOUQU010382041.1:0-12242 GCA_028566735.1 Ammoglanis amapaensis
GCAGAGCCTGGATTTGAACCCCCAACCTTTGGGTTCCCAGCCCAACGCTCTACCCACTAGGCTACACTGTCCCTTAAAAAACTTTCGAGCTTCGAATCTTCTGAACCGTAGTCAGACGCGTTATCCATTGCGCCACTGACCCGGTTTTTGTGCTATAGATTAAACATTTATCAGTTATCACATACTACTGAACTACTGTGTTTAATTACATGCAGTTTCAAACTGTTGTATACACACTGCTGTAAATTTATTTGTCTTTGTTTTTTTAAATAAGCCTCTGTGGCTACCCGCCATTCTATTCTAATCATGGCCTGGCGATTTCTCCTGGGATGAAAAAGAGGATCCGAATGGGACAGTACGAGTTCCCTAATCCTGAGTGGTCTGAAGTATCGGAAGAAGGTAAGCATGTCCCCTCATAATGCAAACAAAAGTTTGTGGTAAATGTAAAAGGCTGTCGAGTGTCTTAAAATAAAAATACATCGTCTGGCAATTCTGCTTTTCCATTGCAGCCAAGCAGCTCATCAGGGCGTTGCTGAAAACAGAACCCACCCAGAGAATGACCATCACAGAGTTCATAAATCATCCCTGGATTAATGTAAGAATGTCAGTCTTACGGCAGAACATCATGACCTCTCATTTCATATGGTGTCTGTCCTGATTTTGCTACCTTACCAATCCTGGGACTACAATGTCCTTTGTGTTTCGACACCTTCAATACACTGGTGTTCACTACAGTAGCTCGTCTGTTAGATTAGGCCATGCAGGGTCTGTTTTACTTTTTACATACATCTATAAGCTTTGGTCCTTCATGTTTAGCACTGTTCATTTGGGAAGACACCCCACAAGAGCTGCAGTTTTGAATTTGCTCTGATCCTATCAACGAATCTGGAGCTCAAATTTTTACTCGCTTCAGTTTTAAGGTTTAAATTCAAGTTCACTTGGCATTGTGTTTGAGAGACTCATTGGTCATAATGTTACGCCTGGTCATTATAAATGGTGATGTTCTGCTTTTTAAAAAAAGTTACTTGATTGAAATAGCTCAGGATTATGTTTGGTTTTGATCCTGCAGCAAACCATGAAAGTGCCACAGACCCCGCTGCATACCAGCCGTGTGTTAAATGAGGAGAAGGATGCCTGGGAGGACATCAAGGTGAGCTACCGGCGCATCCAAACATTCAAAATGTCAAAATCCAATGAAATGAAATCCAGAGGTTCTACATTAACAGGATTTCGTTTTAATTGAACCTGTTCTTCATCTCATGGCCCCTTTTTCTATCCCAGGAGGAAATGACCAGTGCCTTGGCCACCATGAGAGTGGACTACGAGCAGATCACGATGAAGAACATCGAGGAATCCATCAACCCCCTTTTACTGAAGAGGAGAAAGAAGGCAGCCGAAAATCCCACCCTGCCCTGCTGAGAACCGCGGCTGAGTCTTCTCCCAGCACACCGACGCTCACGCGTGTAGCATGAACAGGCAGCAATATGTCACAGATGGAAAAAAAAATATTTTAATCGCTCGTTTAACTGATTATTGTTTAGGTTTTATTTGATTTTTTATTACTCTGTAACTCTTTTTGCACCTTGTAAAGGCGTTCTGAAATGCGGAGAGCGAAGCAAACATAGAGAATTGTCTGTGGTCGTGTTGCAATTACTGTTTTCTCACGTCGGTTTGATTTCAAAGAGAAGTAACGTTAGACTTTTTCACTTTCCTCCATTCAGTAAATTCTCACCGTTTCACCCTGTCAGTCACAAACTGTTTTTTCCCCTTTTTCCTTTTCTTCATTTGTTTTGGACACGTGAAAAAAAAGTCGTGGAGCCTCACTGGTGTAAGGATGCTTAGGGATTTCTCAGCGATGAATACGACTCTCTCAAAATGTTCTCAAGTCTTACACCACACACGCACACGCACACGCCTCTTTCTCAGAAACACCCCTGCACTTGTGTGTTTTAAATCTCGAGTCCCAAATCGATCACGAAATGACTCGTTGAACGTACTCGAACTGACTGTAAGGCTCTCCTCTTACCCTGCTGCTCGACACAGTCATTTAAAATGTTCGGATTATTTTAGTTCGGATTTCGTTTTTAGTAGCCCGTGCTCATGTGTGTCGAGGGTCATGTTGCTCTACGCATGGATGGTGGCGCAAAACATTTTTATACAACTTTAGCAGACGTATTTATGCAGCCGACAGCCAGTGTTAAAATGGTTCCAGTTGAATTCAAGTATTCACGTTTTTACCATAGGCTATGCATTTTTAATTCGCATGATCATCGTGGTAGATATGCTTCTCCAGATGGTATGCAATTTTATGTGCCTTTGTGTCGTAGGAATCAGGTATTAAGACTAAACAACTCGCCCCGTGCAGCATCTCGAGTTGAACAGCTGTATTTTTTAAAAACACACACACAATCTTGCTGTATCTGTAGCCCCGACGAATGTGGTGTGGATTTTTCTTTAAATACGAAATACATATTCATTTGAAAAGTTTGTGTTTAGTACAGAGTTAAAGCAGCACACTGCTCATTTCTGTTCAGTCTATAAAGTTGTGTAGTATATCTCAGTTTTTCTGGTTCATTGTTCACTTTCAGGTTTCCTTTAAAACACGGATGCCTTCCGGGCTGCAGGGCGAACATGTGTTTTCATTGTTTCATTTGCTGTACCCAATTCTCGATCTGCTTCAACTTTGGATTAAAACACACAAACATCATCACTGTCTGTCAGTTTTTTTAAATATGTGCTGTGGAATACACAAGTACTGGAAAGTATACATACTCAACTTTGTGCTTGTTAGGCCTAACAAAAAAGAAGAACGTAATACATCTTTACACTGTGCGATGGTCCATCTGAGATGCCGCCAAGCCTGGAGAAGTCAATGACATGACTGTAAAATGTTACTGTGACACACACACACACACACTCCCTCAAAAAAAGAATTAAACAAACAAAAAAGCATTAAACTGCGCTTGTAACTCTGGATTGAAGTTCTGAAAGAAATATGCAAAATTCACTTTTTGTGTGTTTCTTCTCAAGTTGTAAACTATTTGCATTAAATACATCCATCTGTTCTTTGGTAAAAAAAAAATTATTAAGGTGTCGAGCCATTTTGACTTCAGTTATATTGAAATATTATGTCTACATGATTTGAATTTGAACGTCCCCTGTACCAGCCATCATTTGGTGAAAGCCCGCAATATCCAGGCACACTTAGATGGCTATCTAATCTATAAGGGCCTACAATGTTCCTATGGTTCCTACCTCCGTTAAAAAGTTAAAACAGTTACCGTTGCCTGGCAATGACAAGGTCAAGGTATATTTTAGGTAGCGAGACAGGTACTGAGGTGAGGTTTTTGGGGTTTGGCATTTTTGCAACTCATCCCGAGATGCTGGCATGGTGTCGAGGCGCTTCATGGTTTTGATCTGACAAGGTCTGAAAGCCGGGTTTGAATGTTCACACATGATTGTGTTGTCTATGGTTGTAGAAAGTTGGATTAAAGGATTAAAAATGCAACCTGTCTGCAGGTTGGGGGTGGGGGCGGGTGTGTCGGGGGGGAGTACTACATGATAAATAACCTGCATTAGTGTCAATGCAAATGTTCTTTGGTTACATGCCCAACTTATAATGGGCGTCAGAAGTTTTTTAATGCAAGACTTCTGGCATTAAATAACATCTGTGCCCACTGTCCTCAGTGTGGGTGGCATGGTGGCTTAGTGGTTTGTTAACCATGTATTGTCAACTTGGGTATCCTCCAGGTACTCCGGTTTCCACCCACAGACCAAAAACATGCCTGCAAGACATTAAAGACAAATTTGTCCGTAGTATCTGACTTGTGTATCCAATACACAGATCCAATCAAATTCTTTAGTTCAATTTGATGTTTGTCGTATTGGAAAACATAAATCATTTAGATTTGGCAACCCACCAAAAAAGAGATTAAATAAAGCTACTACAATGTGTTCAATACTAATTTCACCCAATTGAGATAATTTATAATCTGAATAGCTTGTACAGATTAAAAGCTCTTTCTCATTCGAGATGGTAACGGAGAAACCTCCATTATGGGGGTGACTTGGGTCCATGTCCAGGTTCATTTCCCATTCATGGACTGCACGTCAGCTGAACACAGCTCCCTCCTCTGACTCTTATGAGCTAGGTGCTGTTACTGAATCATACTGTTAATGTTCAGTACAGAAGTTCCAGTATTCACACGTAGGTTTTTATATCTGAACTGTTTTTTGTGGGTTAATTAAAAACGATGCAAAAAGTGACTTCTCGTTTGTGCTGATTAAGTGTTAACTACTACCCCGTTGTTTCCTCCAACCATATCACAATAGTCATCGACATTCGTACGACACGTCAGACTTTCGAAGATTTTTGCTGCTAGAATGTGTTTTACTCCTGTGCCACTGGAACGCCAGATATGGACTTTATTGCATTCATAAAACAATTTCATTTTCAGCATTTAGAAGACGCCTTTATCCAAAGTGACTTACAGTCATGTTTTTTTTGCGCAATCGAGGGTTAACGGCTTTGTCCAGGGGCCCAACAGTGGTGGTAATGGTGTTTTGAACCGGCGACTTCTCGTCTCTAACCCAATACCTTGACCACCAAGCATTGAAAAAAATACAGTACAATCCAGAGTTTTTACCCTGCAACAGACAGGTGACCTGTTAAGGTGTTTAGTATAACCCTTAATAGATAATATGATTAAATCACAAACAATTTTGCTAACTCTTTTAAACCATGGGTGTCAAACCAGATCCACAAATGGTCCGGTGATAGTCCTGGTCTTTATTCTAACCAACCCAGGAAGTCACATGATCAGCTGTCTAACTGAGACCAGCTAATTAAACGACTGGACTCATGTGTGTTCTGAGTCGGTTGGGGTAAAATCCAGCAACCACACCCAACACTTCTTTCTAAGGATGGGTTTGTGAGCCCTCCTGATTTAAAAGTGTAATTACAACAGGGTAATGATAAAACTGGGTCTCTGGATGCTAAAGTCGAACTCCTCAGCTGCAGCGGGAAATCGTTTTATATTTTGATGAATGTAAATTGGATTCAGCTTCATATACGAAGCAGTTTCAGTGTAAGTTCACACTACGCCTTTCATTCTGTTCTTTGTGTGTTCTTATCGCAGTGAATCTATTACTCAGAATGATAACTGTCCCTGTGATTCTGAGAATTTGTGTGAAATTATTCGTTTAGTGCTTATCATGTTCTCTAAACGCGTGTCAGTGTGAGAACTGTTGATGCAGAAGCTAATCAAGCCGAAATGAAAAGTGACCTGAAGTTTCACTCATAGAAATCCAACCCATCATATTTACTTCATTGTTATAGTTCATGTTTATTTACACTAAGCAAACATCAGGACCAATGTATTATAGGCATACAAATAAAAAAAAAGATGCAGGTTTGCTTTTCTTAGAATTCATGTCAAATGTCAAAGTGTTTCTGTCCTTTTGGCAATCAAATCCTAAATTTCATCTTTTCTGTGGATGGGTCGAGGGTAACGTTGACATTTTAAGCATTCAGCAGAGACCTTTATCCAAAGCAACTAACAATTACAACAGGACACCATTATGAGTAATTGAGGTTTAAGAGTCTTGCTCAGGGTCCCAAGGGTCTCCTGGTGATAGTGGTTCTGGTCTCGTGACCTTGACCACTATGATCACTATAATCACTGATTCGAATCTACATCATACATCCTTACAGACAAACTCGGTCTGGTGTTTCGAGAACTGGGCTTGTGATCAGAAGGTTACTGTTTCCATTCCAAGAGTCTACTAAAGTGGAATCGAACCCCTAACTGAGCAGTTGCTGACTCAGTACGCATTGAGATAGAATTACATTCATGCAGTGGTTATACCCTAAAGTGTAAAGCATGGTGTTTTTTTTGTTTGTTTTTTAAAGTGAGTTAAATAAAAAAATTAATAACATTTAATATAAAGCTTTAGTTGGATGATGAAATAAGACGTCAAGTAAAAAACTGTCAGCTCATGAACATACTGAAAGAACAAACCGGAAGAAGAACCATCGACAAGGATGTCAGTTGATAAGATAAAAAGGAGTTGACCGCAGGCTGGTCCATTGTGGTCAGGAGGGTGTGAAGAAGTTTGTGTACTTCCTGTGAGGTTAGAAACCTTAGTGATGGTATGTGTGCCACAGAGGAAACTGACACAGCTGCTCAAATCAATTCTAGTAGAACTTCCAGATCTTTGCAAAATATAGATTTTACACGTTTACGTCATCCTGAGTTATGTGTTAATTAAAAAAATATCTTTAATTTCAATTACATCATATTGTAGTTTCGTTTCCAGTGGTGGACAGTAACAAAATAACAGGAATTACTGTACTTAAATAATACTTTTACTGGAGTATTTTTATTTTGGTCTGCTTTAACTTCACTACATTTCAGTCAAATATTTTACATTTTACATCCCTGCGTTAAGAAAAAGTTTGCGGTTCATGTTCTGCTGTAGCGACCCCTACAGAATCAGGAGGAATAGCAGTGTCTAACTTCAAAACGAGACTGCCTCACAAATATAATACATGGACAATGGACATTTTAACTCTTGTGTCTGAATCCTTTTGAATGCTCTCATTACTAAGCAGTCACTAACCAGTTCCTGGGCCATGGCAATATGTTTAAAGTAAATATATATATTCAAAAAATGAAAGAAGTGCGTAATCACAATGATCAAGTTACAGCTCGCACTTTATTAAATATGTCTGGGGTTTGACATCATGATCTGATCACTGCCGCAGCCTGGCAACAGCAGAAGTGATTGAACTTAACACGGCAACCTTGGTCTCATTTAAGAGAACTATTGCTGAACCAAAATGAGTAGTAACTTGGTGGGTAAGATGTTAGAATTGTAATCAGAAGGTCTTGAAGGTCCTCCGCTGCCATTGCTGGACTCTTGAATAAGACCCTTAACTGTTACTTGATTATATAAAATAAGAGATAAATGTAACTCACTTGGGAATCTTGTTACACAAATACTAACAGAACGTTAACGTTATAATAAATCGTTAAACTTGATACTTTTGAAGCTAAATACTTTTGTACTTTTTTAAGTGTGAACTTTCACTGAAGTAAAATCTTACCTTCAGTATCTGTACTTTTACTCGACTACATGACTTGTTTACTCAGTCCACTACTGTTAGTTTCACATTGTTATTTTGCAAAAAAAGAAGTGCTTTAAATTTCCAGTACAACAAAGTGACCATGATGAACATCTGATCACATTTACTCAGCACTGTCACACGTAACTGAAGCTTCTTTTTTTTTTTTTGCTGACACAGCCCAGTATGTGTTTTGCTCTTCAGTCAGCGATGTGAAGCATGCTGTGTGAGTTTACTGTAAAGAGGTGACGTGCCGTTGCTGGAAACCAGCCTATATAGGTCACTTTTGAGGTTAGTAGTCATTCTTCATACGGGTACATTTTCACACCCTGGTGCCGTGTACTTAGATTTACATTTTAATCAGTGTTTTCCAAATACACTTGCTGAAACCAGGCAAACCAATGACTAAGCTTAACTAATAATTGCTTTTGTGATCTGTGAGATTCTGAAGGGTTTCTGAAACCAAATCTTGAATCCAAATCCTTAAATTGTAAACTTATGTCGGCGTGGGTTTCGTCTGCGGGTGCTGGTTTCGTACCATAATCCAAAGGCATGCGATTGGTTGAAGATGTGAATTTATCCAAACTATAGCATACTGCCAGTCCCAAGCTTGGATAACTAAAAGTTTGCAGATCATGTTCTGCTGTTGCGACCCCTACAGGAGCAGGAGAAATAGCAGCGTCTACAAAGTCTATACGTCAAAATGAGGCAGCAACACAAATATAATACTACATAGACAATGGGCATGAACATTTGAATTGTATAAAATTTGAATCCTTTTGGCTGCTCTCATTAGAGGTCACTAGAACAGTTTTTGGTCCTTGTTATTGCTTTGACATTGTTTTTATTCCAGCTGCCCCTCCTGACACGACCCTTTTTTATTCATACCTGGAATGGTCACTGTAGTGCACTGGTTTGTGCATCTTCGTGAATAGTATGTTAAGACTCAAGTTTAAGACTTCGTTAAGGGAGATGAGACTTTCAGCATTGATGCTAATGTGCCTTTTTTAATTCTGACTTAATTATTAGACTTTTTGAAATGAGATCCCAATCAGGATCATGATGAGGCACACAGTAACACCCTAAAGTAGGCACCAGCCTATTGAAGTAAACACACTACACATGCCCATTCATCCATAATGTAATGTAGCGTCTCCAATTAAGCTACGTGTCTTCTTTTTTCATTGATTGCATAACTGTTTGAGGAAACTGTCTCAGGCTCGAACCCAGGTTTTCTTTTTGCAACTGTGTGGTAAATTGATTGTTACTGAAGAGGTTCCAATAAAAACATTAAACTTGAACTGAATTTATAAAGCCACATCATTTATTAAATAAAACGGACACTTCCACAAATCTACATAAACAAATAAATAAAACACAGAGAATTATAATTAATAAATAAAACTCGCTATTTACATTTTAAGCAAATACATAGAAAACCTCTGTCAATGTGACAAATCTGTGTGATATATGTTCTTCTATGAAGATGTGCCAAGGAAACTTTTCTAGAAAACTTTCTAGAAAAAAAGCTGTAAGATGCATCTGGTTCTTGCATTCGATACCCTATCATTGTCCAGCCCAGTGTTTTTTCCAGTGTTTGTTATTAATTTGTAAAAAGCAGTCGCGTTGGTGAACTCTCATCAGCACCTGTTCAGTCGCGCTTTCGTTTCCATACCAGATAGTCTTCGATGTAGTTGAATAAGAGGTCGAGTTCTCCCATAGCTTTATATAAACCTTTCTCTCCCATCTTAATTCAAAAACAAAAGTCAATATATTTAGCCATCAAATGTATCGAAAATGCAAAGCATTGTATTTGTTGAATACGTACTTGACTGTATGAGTCCTTGATATGAGAAATTTCAAAAGGTTTCTTGCAGGTGAAGTAATTTCTCTGTAAAACCAAAAGAATACAGTTAAATGAATATCTTAATAAATATTTGGATTAATGCTATTGCATTAATCTGGTAAATATAGTATTAGTTCATTTATTGTGACAAATGCAGTTGGTCTAGAACAGGCGTGTTGAACTCAAATACAAAAGAAGCCAAAAATGTCGCGTGCAAATGGACCTAAACAACTTTTGTTGAATACATCAAAAAATCGATGGTATGAATTTCTTTTCATTTTTTTAGTAAAAAGTGTAGCGATACACATGCTGTATAATACCATAGTGCAAACTCTATTAGTCATTTTGTATTGTCTCACGGGCCAAATATAATTGCTCTATGGGCAAAAGTATGTAGTAGAGACCAATTAGCCTGGTGTTTATGCCAGCTTTTCAATGAGCACAAGGTAACTACACAACACCCTGCACTCATATACTTGCACAAAAGTTATACACATGTTCACACAATAAACCCGATTGCATGTTTTTGGAAAGTGGAAGCAAACCGGAGATTCCAGAGGAAACCCAGAGACACTGAGAGGACAATAACCTGAGGTGACCGTGCCATCAATGCAGTGACACAAGATTATGAAATATTTGTAATATCAACACTGGTGTTGGGGGTGTGGGGGGCATGCACAGTGACTTAGTAGTGAGTAGAACATTTCATATACGGAGACTACCAAGCTGCATTTCACCTATTAATTACAATAATAATAATCAAATGATAATCTTACACATCTTAGCAGTTCTCTTTTAAGGTGGTTGAATACGTCTCCGATGGTGTCAATGGGACTGTGTGTGTATTTTTTCTCCCCCTGGATGGCGTTGGGTAAAACCGTGCTCAGGTAGAAATGCAGCACATCGTTCATCACGCTGCATCCATAGGGACTCTGAAAGTGAAACGTGACGCCATATTGATTATGTGTCTCTTTCAATCACTTTTTGAGCACCCTGTGCACTATAGTTTCGATATGATGTAGTGTTACACACACACACACACACACACACACACACAGCTTCAAAATTTACACACATGCCGGCTGGTACAAACTGCGCACAGATGTAGACACTAAAACAGCAGTAAGTAATACTGTGCTTACTTTAAAGTGTTCTAGGATGGTCCTGTTAAACAGAGATGTCTCCATGTCATCTCTGGATTCCTGTAAATGGTAGATAAAATATTATAGTATGTGTGTAAATTTGCCTTGTCACTTTTTGTTTTGTAACAGCTAGCTGTAAGCTGTAGTGATCAAAAGAGGGTTCGGTACTAGTACTCTTATACCAATTTCAAACTCCAAAATGCACCGCAAAAAAAACCCCAACAACAATCTTAGCAAGTTAATCAAACTTATGTTGTCTAAGCCTTTTTGTTTTACTTATTTTGAGAATTAGTATATTTATTTAATCTAAGCTGCTAGCGTTTACACTCATTTACAATATTTGTCTTGTTTTTGTACATTCTATTTGCAGTGCACATATTTACATAATCATTGCTATTAAACTAAAAAGAAGAGATTTTATTTTAGCCATATAGTGTGACCAAACTGCAAACTTCTAAATTGACACACTTCTGCTCAATCTGGGACAAAAAGGACAATTCTGTGCTACTGTCATATTTCCTAGTAGAACTGAATGATTTGATTATTTTGGTTACTTCTTGGTTTTACTGTAAACGTGAACCCATGAGTTTTTATTGTACTATATCTTGTATATAGTATACACGTACAATTTTAATGTACAATTATTTGCTGAGAAATGGCACGTTTTAGATCTGTATCTTGTTTAAAACGGTTTGTATTCATTTATTTTATTTAGGATTGTTATCTAAGCAAAATGGCTCATGTTAATATAGAGTAGAATATAGTCTGTGCAAAAACAGAAAACCATTAATATTAATAAAACCACTAAATGAAACATTTTTCAATGAAATATATATTAAACAGTTTTGGAACGTAAGCAATAGTTTTGCTTTACTTGTATTTCTATGAGTAACCTTTTTTTGGTTGAATTACAAATTTGGATTTCATCCTGGCTTCGATTTTAAACCCTGCCAATTGTTAGATTGACTACTTATACAAAATTTTACAGTGTAAATAATGTAGCTTAAATTTGCCCTGCAATTTAATTCTCCATTTCTGCAATATAAATGTTCCAAAAATGTTTTCTACACTATCGACCCTACGACACGAGACTAAACTTAAAAATAAACCTGGTGTTAAGCTCCACTACTCAACCCATTGAAGTAAAAAAGAATTACTCACATAATAGTCTCGGATTTTGTTGTACGAGTGGCGCAGCGCTTTCAGTTTGACTGGAAATCCCTCCACGAAAGTGCAGCAGCTGTCTGTGCAGACAACTTTCTTACCCTGAGTCAAGTCGAATAATAGCACAACGCTAAACAAAGTCAACAGGGGGAACCTGAACAGGAGCATTCTCGAAGATCTCACCCTGATACTTAAAGACCTAAGTCTTTTCCTTTGAGCTGAACCCCCTAGAAGAGAAGAAGTGCAGAGGAACACTGAGGTCTCTTTTTTTATAAGGCCCTTTCTTCCTGGGAGGGAGGATATTTACTGGCAGACATTGTCATGAAAATATGAATGGGAATATTTTTCTCAATGAATGTAGTTTTTTTTTCCTTTCTCAGATTTCCAAGATGTTATGTTACTTTCTCTAGATTTATTTAAGTTTTGGTTTTGGCTATTTTTTACAACAGTAGTCATAGCCAGGCAAGAAAAATTGTTTGACACTTCATTACTATAGTTGTTTTTTTAATAAAAATAAGATTTATAGTTTTTGTTGTCAACTTGAGTGTATTTTCTGGCACTTTTGTATTAATTTTGTTTAACTGAACCAATGAATTGTGGTTAAAAACAAGAACACAGGCAATAGACCGTAACAAAGTAAATGAAATTCGTTGCTATACTCAAGTACTATTTTTGAGTATCTTCTGGGGTACTTTTCAGTCAAGTATTTTACTTTTTACCCCACTATGTTTACTTTTGTCTCATGTGTGCATATATAAATAAATGTGTCATGACATGATCCGGTCACTGCAGCAGCCTGGCAACAGCGGAAGTGATGGAAGAAAAAGCCCAAACTTAACACGGCATCCTTGATTCTATTTAAGAAACTGAAATATTACTTAACTAATAACATCACATAGCATTTAGCCGACGCTTTTATCCAAAGCGACTTACAATGAGCAGACAGGGTTAAGGGTCTTGCTCA
>JAOUQU010382151.1:0-12242 GCA_028566735.1 Ammoglanis amapaensis
ATGTACATATATTTCAATATATTAAGAATTTAGAGTTGAATATGATATAATCTAAAGTTATGGTGAATGCAAATGTACATGTGCAATAAAAGGTACTATAAACATAATATTCAAACTAATTTACAGTTTCAGATTGAGTGGAATAATTTATAGTTAAAATTTCAAAGGATCTGATAAATACTGTATATGTATATTCAATGTGTGTACAGAATATGCAGACTATTTAGAAAACGATGAAAATCTACAATTAATGTACAGTGTAATAAATGATACAGCGAAATGTAGTGTAATCAGTAAGCAAAATAGAAAAATACAGAGAATGTAACAATCAATAACCAGTATCGATGTGTGCACGTATAACAGTCAACAGACATAATATAAGTGTGTGTGTGTGTGTGTGTGTGTGTGTGTGTGTGTGTGTGTGTGTGTTAATAGTGGAAAGCATCCAGTAAGAACACAGCTCTAAGGTAGAAGCTGTTCCTGAATCTGTTTGTCCTGGTCTGAAGGCTTCTGAAGTGCCTACCAGAGAGCAAAAGGGCAAAAATACTATGAGCTGGACGAGATGAGTCCTTTAGAATGCTGCAAGCTCAACAGTGTTTCTTCTGCATATCCTCAACAGATGATGATGGTTTTGTACTGAACTAGGCGCTTTCACGCTCTGAAAACCAAGACAGAGAGAATGAGAAGTAGCTTTTTTTCCACAAGCCATTGAGGCTCTAAATGGAAATTAGCCATAGGAACTACAGCATTCAGTTCTTATTTCTACAGTTACACACTGCTGGTCATTGAACTGGTTATCACTTCACCACTACTTGAACACTTTATAATCAACACTGGGACAGTATTGGTCACTGTGTGGTCACTTTATCAATACTTGGACATTCTAAGTCACTTTAACATCGTCACTTTATTTAAAGATATATATACAGTTTATTCTCCATTTTCTAATTTTCTCTGTTCTACTTTTAACCTTATTGTTTCACTTTTTGTTTATACTTTAATCTATTTTTATTAAAACATGTAAAATTTAACAGTTATTTCTAATGTTGGGACGGAGTAGTTAAAAAGCATTTCACTGCCAGTTACACTGTGTATAAATATGTATTTGACAAATAAACTTTTAAACTTTAAATTGATTTGATTCCTGTGATTTTTCTGGGCCGTTTTCACCATCCACTATAAAGCGTTGCCTTCGCACAGTGGTAAAAGTTCACCTGAATGGCTGGAGACAGATGTTGTCTTCCTAGTGTCCTCAAGAAAAAAAGGCACTAGTGACCTTTTTTGACCAGACTGGAGGTATTGTGAGTGAAGACAGAGTAGAGAAATAAACTCAGCACACAGCCTTGTGGTACTTCTGTTTTGAGTGGGATGGTGGTAGAGTAGCTATGGCCTGACCTAACGTACTGAGGGCGGTTGGTCAGAAAGTCCTTAATCCAGTTACAGCGAGGGACTCAATACCAAGATTACTAAATGTAATAACTAACTTGGTAGGGATCACTGTTAAACTCTGAGCTGAAATCAACAAACAGCATTCAGGCTTAAAGAAATCTTTCATTGAGAGAAATCTTTCATGTTGGGAAAGTCAAAGCAAAAAATGGAAGCTTCCTCTAAGATAAATCCCTGCATCTTTAAGTAAAATATAACTGCAAAAATCCAGTTTCCTTACTTCCGTATTATCATGGGCACACAAACACAGTAGGTATGAGGCACTGTGACTGTCAATCTGTTTTTTTCCTACTAACCACTAGTTGACCATTGACTGAGTCATCTTCTTCCTCAACCAAGTTATAGTTTTGCCCTGGATGCCCTGGAAAACCACTTTACTTTGTTCTGTGGTAAAACCAAAACTTTTTTCTGTCTCTACTCCAATACATTAAACATTTATTCATACAACAAGTTAGAGCTAATATTTGGGATTGCAATAATATAGACACCCATAGTAATTACTACCACTGCTTCCTCTCTTCTCATTTCCTCTTTTTGTCATCACATGTTAATAAAAGTTTTTTTTTCTTTTGCTGTCAAGGGGAGATCCCCCACTGTGATGTTTCAAAATTTTATACGTGGTTATGCCTTATTGGCTTTCAGAATACACACATTTTATATTAGTTATATTTGTATACTAAATAAAAAAAGAATAAAAACTGTTAATGACTACTTTGGAAATGTAGAATGCAATTCACATTTTACAAATGTTACAAATTGTAAGAATTATACAGTATATCATGTGGATTTGAATTGTGACTCACACTATAATCACATGTCTTTTACTAGGGGAACTAACTCTATGAATGACAGATTTATTCACGACATGACGGACACTGTTTTTACATTAATTTCAACATAAATACCATGCTAATAAAGCAATGGTTTGTTAAGAGCAGCAGAGATACACAGATATACAGAATGATTTTAACTGGTATGGTGAGGAAGTCCTGTATTAGTTTTAAAAAATGTTTGAAATGATAAGACTATTAAATCCCCAAATCCTGAAATACTGATGAATGAAAAAAACAAATGCTGTTGTTTATCAAATCAGTTAGTAATTTTGTTTTGAAAATCAGCATCCTGTTGTCTTTGCTTAGCAAATATGACCAGACAAAAAGTCAATAAATCAACAGCTGAACAACTGAAATGGTGCCCCTTAAAAACAAGAAGGGATTTCTTTCAGCTACAGTGCATAATATCATTGAACAATTTAAACAATTGGGAGCAATTCAAAAAAGTGTCACAAAAGTAGTGTTTCTGTGCTCATTTGTATGCTTCTTTGTATGTTTGAGTTTGATTTGAATTTGTATTTGTCATTTTTTGTCTTGTTCTATCCATATTGTGCTACCATTTCAGGTCCCACCAGGGCATTTTGCAAACTCAACTAATTCTGTCCATCTGTATGTTTTGTATTGTCTTTTCCGTCTGTTTTTGTTATGTGTCCATTTATTTAGTCAGGTTCAAGGAGTTTAACTTTCACTTGAATAAATTTCTTACAAAGTAGTTTATCAACTTATAAAGACATTCCATAACTATAAACAATCAAATTCATTACTTAAAAATGTACCTAATATTAAAGTTTTCATATTGAATTGTCTCATTTGACATAGGACTGGAGCTCTACATACTAAATAGATTATTACTTTTATTCTTTTAGCAGTTAACCAACTGTTACTAACAATATAATAATGATAATAATGTATTTCCTACGTATATATTCATACATGTACAAAGTACAAAAGTAAGATAATATAAGTATTACAGAAGAAAAAACACAAACACTACGCAATAGTCTAGTTAACTTCCTTAAATTACTCACTGGCATGGTATGTTTAAAAGTGATGGCTGTCACACTGAGTTTCCGGACTAGATAGCTCTTGCAAAAATCTAGATCTTCCAAAGTGAATTGTGGTTTGTTTAATTACATGCAATGTTTAGTTTTGTATTTTTAGCATTTAACATATTTTTTTTGCAATGTTTAAATGTGAAAGAATTTGAATATTTCTTCCACTACTGAAACAAATATTGTGCAATTTTGAATTTCAGACTATAAAGTTCATTTAATAAAACACAAAAAGCAATATATAAATCGTGTCTTGATGATATGACGACAAAGTATTTGGACTCAGCAATCATGCACTCCAGACACACAAGTCAGACTGGACAAAATACACGACCACAAACAAAGGGACTGTCCAAACACTTTTTAGCAAGTAATCGGGGTCTGTCTGATGTGGGGCTTTGTCAGGGCCTTTGGCAAAGATAATTTATAATTCTATAATGGCAGCATTAATATAGAAATCTGCACCGAGATTTTAACACACCATGTTTTTAAAACAACATTTTTTCCACTAGTGTGTTTGCACTAGTGTTTTTGACAATGGCATTACAGCACTGTTTTGTAGAATGAATGACATGAAATAATACCAGTCACATGACATTTCTTTGTTCGGTCTCCAAAAATGTTTAATGTGTGGTGAGAAGGTGGCATTAAATAGTAACATAGTAACTTTCCTGTCACAATTGTGGACCTTAAATGCAAAAATGGTGTGAATCGATTTGCTTGCACTAAATCACCCGTAAGTAAATTAATTAAAAAAGCTGAGTGTTTATGTTAGAGGCCAAAGTGTCCGAAATGATTTTTTTTAATCTATGTGATTTTTATGTCATTAATGTAATTTTTTAACAATTGTTTATTGACATTTCAGTTTACAAATTTTTTCATCTCATTTCACGCATGCACTTTCCTCTGTGTTAACACACTACTAAAAAAGAAAAGAGATAAAGGGAATGGCAGTTGATACATTGACTGGATTATTTTGTGTTAAAGCTCACCCATGAGTAATTTTAAATATTAGAACATCCTGTCGCATGTTGTACACTGCATATTGTTCCCGTCACCTGTTGTTATGTGCTACTGCTATGTTGTCAGTGCATGTGGAGAGCATGTGTCACACTTGCTTGCGAAAGCTCTCAGTCCTGGTCTGATAACCCATTTATGAATGGTTCCGCCTACAATTTAGCCCCAGTTGGACCTCATCTGAGGGCATTTAAGAGGGGAGATGGGGAACAATCGATGAAGATTAATTGATCATCTTTTTTATAGTAGCCCATATCGCTCATGCTCTGTTTGTCGTATAAACAAATAGTTTTATTTGTTTAATTTATTTGTTGTTGAGAAAAGCATTTAGCTTTGTCCGTGTCTGTATAGATTAGTATTAGCATTTAATTTCTTCTTGTGTGTTCAGTTAAGTCAATAGTATAATAGTTAGCATCACCCTTGCACAAAAGCATTTCATATTGCATAGAAGTGGACATAACTTTATTAACATTTTTGTAGTGAATATGAAAAGCTTTCAACATTTGTAAGAATTATTTGTAATTATTTGCTTTAAATGCTGCCTGTAAATTATTATTTTTTAGCAGTGAGCCATTTCGATTTAGTTTCATTTAACTTTATTATTTATTTTTTAAGTAATTAATTCATTACATTTAAGTTTTTTATGATTAGAGAGAAAGTAGGTGTGTGATATTTACGCATATACGCCTCTTAATAACTAGATACTGTATGTTCTACATTTCGAAATGAGGAAGTGTTACATAACCTCAAAAGTTTTGAAGAACACTCCTTACCAATGAGTTCAAACATGTGAAAGGCCGTATTATAAATCTGTTGTGTTGAAGTCCAATCTTTTACTCCCATTGTTTATTAGAAAATCTGGTATGTTCCCAAATGTGCCAAACCTCAGTTACAAGCTAAAAATTGTAAATTTGAGTAAAAACCCAAAGCTCTGCCCAAAAAATATATTTTTGTCTCAAATTAATTTTGTTTACTGCTATATAAACATTACATTGCTGCAATTTAGACCTGCAACAAATTCCAAGCAGTTATCACATTTCAATTTTGCAATGACTTCTCTTAGGCATGGCAAGTGTTTCCCTAATTATTTAGGTTGTTTTTTTTTGCAAGCATGTGCAGCAATACAATAGGTTGTTGTTTTCATTTTGTTGAGTTTAAATTTTAAGTGCATGATGGTTGTTCCAGGAAAAGATATCGATAGCAAATATTGCTTGCATGAAAACCATTGCCTATCTAAACATTATTTTAATCTGTCAATTTGTCTTTTATGTTTGTATTGTTTTGATACATTTAAACGACTTCATTGGAATTGTTACTACTGTAGCACAACCTACAAAAACACATCCAAAGCTAAAGGATGTGTAAAATGGGTAATTGCGTTCAAAGTTTTGTATTCACTGCTGTCTGTAAGAAATATTGATTGTTCCCAAGTCTTTTTGTTATGTCACGTTACTTCTTTATCTAAACTTGTGAATCAAAATAAAACAATTAAAAGACAGATGCTTGCACTGTATTTGCATGCAGTTTTTGTATTTTCATGTGGGTCAATACTGTTCATATAAACGCTCTAAGATTGAATAAAATCCATCCATCCATTTTTTGTAAACTATAAAAAACAATTCCTAATAACCAAGTTGCAATAAAACTTTTTAAGTACCAAGCAGTATGTAAAGTTCCACAGGAAATGTTGTGTTTTGTTGGCTGTAATGCAGATTGAGCCATTTTAGAACTCAATAATTTATGAAAGTAATGAATGGTTTGTGGTTATTCTAGATTTTACATTGACATATAATAGTGAGAGTAAAATTGACTAGGGTGGTTGTAAGCCATGTCAAGGTGCTGTAATTTTGGTGGGTTTTCCTAAGCAGCATGAAAGGCGTAATTATGCTGACGTTTTCTTTGCACAATCATACCATTTCCGCTGACATGAATTTCCCAAACAGAGCTTTAAAAAGCTCCGCCTGAGTAAACATTCTCAGTGTAGTAGATCTAACTGTTTATAATTTATTGTTGGTTGTTTGCTTGGAGTGAAAGACTTTTTTGATGGCTGACGGAGATTTTTTAACTCAGCAAAGGTAGGTTTAATTAATCAAGCAATAAATCTTTTTTTAGATAATGAGAGCAAAAAAAACCTAATAAAACATATTCAACACAATTCCTCATAAATCATGGTCTAGTGACTTGTTTTGACATAAAGACTCATCTTTATTGTTAACAAAAATAAACCAGTTAAGTTGAATGAATAAAAGATTTATTAAATTTATTAAATTAAATTTATTGATTAATTAAAAATTTTAATTTCATCTTTTTTTTCTTTAAATTGTCAGCCTGCAGTATATGGATCTAATGGGTGGGGGAGACATACTATAAACTGACTAGTATTAGAAACTATTTAAGTTAGTAATAAAAGAAATTGACAGAAGAAATTGTCGTATATAGCTGGCCCTTTCAAGTAGTTGGACTCAATTGTTATTTCTTTTAGATAAAAGCAAATTATTTATGCCAGCATTTTTTCTATGTTAACAGGTATCTTGATAGTTACAATGATGACTCTGACATGGACTATGACGAGCTCGACTGTGTCAATCCCTTTCACATGGTAAGCAAGTGACCCAGATTTGATGGTCATTTTTCCACACATGTTTAAGTTCATAATGAACTATATTGTTGTACAATGGACTGTATTGGACATAATGGACTGTAATGTTATATTGCTGTACAGAATGTCAGATGTAACCTGCACAAAGGAATCCGAATCGAGCTTACTGAACAACCTCACAGCATGCGCCAGGTGGCAAACATTGTGATTGCTCTGCAAAGACTGAAAAATATTCATAAAACTCAGGCCACAGACATTACCCACCAACAGCTCTTTGATGTAATCATTGAGAATGTAGTGGAAGGTAAAGCATAAAATTATTTTTGTTACTAAAAAATGATTTGCTTTGGGTTTGCTCTGTTTGCACTGCTTCATAATAAAACAGTATAAGTAACTTCTTTCTTTATCACACAGAATGCAAAGTAATAGAGATTAACCGAGATTCAAGCCAGATTTACCAAATGCAGGAAAGGACAGTGCAGTGCACTATCTGCGATCATTCCCAGAAGAACTTGGTGAGACCCAAAGGCCCAAATGCAAGCAAAGTATTGCTAGCAGTAACACTAAAGGCTGGCAATTGGGATCATCAAGGTAAAACTTCATTAACAAAATTATACTCTACTTGTTTGTTTATTTGTTTGTTTGTTTTTTAGAAAGAATCCCCATATATTACAGAATTATCTCTCATAATCATATCATACATTTTCATCTATAATTTTTTCTTTAATTTTTCAACTATACTTGTAAAAAATTGTTATGTTTATACCATTTCTGATTTTTTGTTTATTTTAATCTCTTAACATATTTTATTTATTATCTATTTTTTACAGTTTGGTTTAACCTTTCTCACTACACACCTCCATACTGTAAGGACACCAAAGGACTGCCTATATGTTTGGGAATTGTAAAAAGTAACCTTTATCTCTCATGCACTAAAGATGATAAAGAAGTCCCTTCTCTATTCTTAGAGGTTTGTTACCAAACCATATTTTTATTTTTTCTGTCTAAAATATGTAAGTTAAAGTTGTCGGTGCTGCATTGGTGGGTATTATACTGGGTGTTAGTAAAAGCTCCATTTAATCTATATCAAAACAAAAAAATGAGGAAGCAGTACTGAACAATATATATTGAATGACTACAATTATAAAATGATACTGACATTCGTACTTATCTTACATAACTTATTAAATAAATAAATTAATTAATTAACTTGAGAGTTGCTTTCTGCTTTTCAGCATTTCTGGTATAACTGTGTAGGTTATTGTGCAAAATCATTCATTAATGTTTATTACTGCAATATTTCTGTACTGCGTAATCTGAAAATATGTAAACATATTGTTTGTTAAAAAAGATGTAATTAAATATTAAAACTAAAAAAGCTCATAACCATTATTTTGCTAATGCTTTATGTCTTTTATAGGAGGTGAAAGACAGGCATACATTGCAGACAATCAAAGAAAATGATGATATGGAGCGTTTTCTCTTCTACAGAAATGGTTCTGGCGAGTCTATTAACACATTTGAGTCTGTTAAGTACCCAGGCTGGTTCATCAGTACCTCTCAGAATGACATGAAGCAGGTGGACATGTGCAAAGATATCAAAATGGACTGTAAACGTATACATGAGTTTATTTTAAATGATCAAAAAGAAAATCAAGTTTGATTTAAAAAAACAGTTTCCAGCAAGTATGTACTGAGTACAAGTGTTAACTTGGAAACTTTGGCATTCATAATGTACCTCTTTTAGAGACGTATTTACGTGGATAATATATATTTATTCTATATAATATATTAACGTAAGTGTTTGATTAACTGTATATGTATATTGGAACTCATTGCAACACAATAAAAAAACAAAAATGTGATTTGTTCGTTGTCTTTACATTTGCAATGTTTAGTCATCTGTACTGTGAATAAGATACAGTATTAATGGTTGGGAAAATAAGGACACTTATTGTGCACAAGAATTGTGCATTTTTGTATAATCAAAAGTCAATGGTTACTGTAATCTCATTCTTTCGCTCATGCACCATCTATTTTCAATAGGTTATATACTGTAGGCAGGTCAACCAAACACATGCCTTTTGTTATGCTTTTGTAGGGCATGCAGAGGCCAGGCATCACTTAACAAAAACAATCGTGGACCTCCTGAGTTCTGGGCAATTAGAGTAAAGACACCAAATTCTTGTCTCATCCAGCAGTGATGAATGATTGGACAAAAAAATCAGAAAGACAAAGCCCGTTAACCTCATCACCAGAAGTTTCTTGCAGTCTCTGTCTACAAGAAGTTAAAGAGGTTTCCATCAAAACACCTCTGAGTAAAACCACAAAATATGTAGGTAATGCTATGATCCAAAGATATCTTAGCCATCTAAGGTACCATTTTGACCACTGAAAATGTGCCTGGGTACTACTGTCTGTTTCAGACTAAGGTTAGGTTGGTCTACAACTCCTACCTAAATAGAGGGCTGCTCTAAGTGTAAATACAGCACAAAGCCTTCCATGATAACACAACGGTGGAGAGAGGTGGCAAGGCTGCATACAGAGATAAGATCCTGAAACTTTGCAGCTAACAACTTAGCACTGAATATCAGCAAGACTAAGGAACTCCTTCGGGACAGCCCCTGATGTAACAGGGCAGCCCCTGCTCCACGGTACATCAACGGTGAACGTGTGGAGTGAGTGGAGTCATTCAAATTGCTTGGAACACACGTGCCCACTGACCTCTCCTGGACAGTCAACACCTCTGCACTGGTTAAAAAGGCCCAGCAGTGGCTATACTTCCTCAGGGTGCGCAGGAATGCACAAGTACACAAGAGCCTGCTGGAGAAAAAATCATTGGCTGCTCTCTGCCCACCGTAATCTACATCTACATCTCTCACTGTATTAGCAGGGCCAGGAACATTCTAAAGGACAATACTTACCCTGGCTTCCACCTTTTCAACATGTTACCTTCTAGTAAGTGCTACAGGTCCAAACTGGCCAAAACGAACAGACACAGGGACAGCTTCTTTCCCAAAGCAATCACGATGCTAAATAAAACTTGCACTAACTAATATATTTTATTACATTATATTACTTGTTGCGCTGTGTGTACTTTTAAGGAGCAGCTTGTAATCTCATTGTACTATTTATACTGTGTATGCCGTGTTTAATTACAAAAAAGGCTTTCTATTTTATTATATTCTAGCTGCACTCTTTGGGGATCCAAAGGAACACACCTCAGCCAGCAAGCCACCCAGCTCAACCAGCAAAAGCAGCTTTGTGCTTTTAGTCTAAATGAGAGCAATCATCATCTTATTTAGCAACTAGGACAGATCTTCAGGCAACTAGTAACCAATGTCTATGCCTTCTTAGTTTCCTACTGAATCTCCCTTGTCTATTCTTATCTCTCCTGTTTTTGTTCTACTCCAGAACCCCTCAGATGGGCTCATTGTTCAACTGGAGTCATACCACAGCAAAGTTGGATACATGTCAGGAATCTTTATTCCAAAGTAGCCTGGTTTTTTGACAGTGCAGTCTACTTTCCGTTCGGATGCGGAGATCACCCTCCAGAGGCACCTTATCTTACTGTGAATTCCAAATGTGCATTTCCTAAGATTCACTAACTTTTATCAGAAACCTAGCCAGGACTACAGTTGAGTAGCTGCTCCCCTCACTAGCCTGACTTCCATGAAACTAAACTTTTTCTGGTTCCCAGAGCCCCAAGCAACCTTTAAACATGTCAAGGCTCTGTTCACTTCCACACCCAAACTCATCCTGTCAAATTCCTCCACGGTCCAATAGTTCAGTGCAGAGGTTGGATGCCTCTGATTTCAGGGTAGGATAATTCTCTATAAGCAATCAGACCCACAGAACATCCATCACTGTGTTTTCTTTCCTTGCTGATTAGTTCTTGTTGAGGTGAACAACAACATTGATGACTAAGAACTGCCTGCTCATAAATTTGCCCTAAAGACACTAGACGGAAGGGATCATAACAACCTTTTGAGATCTGTACTGACCACCTTCCATGTTTTACATGAACATTTTTTTGATTTACAGAAAATGGATCGATGGATTGATTCGCTTTTAGTGTTATTGGAGCAGTTTAGACCCAAGTGGAAATACAAAAGTATGCAAAAAGTGAGATTAGCATGATACATCCCCTTTGTTGAAAACTGCTGTTTTCAAAATTTTCCATTTGTCTATGTTTACTTACAAACTCAGCTATCATAATTTGCTGCAGCCTAATTTGCTGCAGATTTCTTAGATAGAAAGTTGTTACATAGTTTATGATTTAGTTTAAAATTGCTTACTGACATCTGCTGCTTATCCACTCCGGGACTTTTGATGGTGCAAGGCACACACTCTCACTGCATAGTTCATCACAGGGCAGACACAACACACACACACACACACACACACACACACACACACACACACACAGTTAGCAGTTACCCTAGATGCATTTTTTTTGACTATGGCAAGAAAACCAAACACCGGGAGGAAACACACAGAGTTTAATGTAAGATGAAGTAGGAAAATATATTACTAATATACATTCAAAATGGATCTTTAAGGATAAAAATGCTAATACAATTTGGACATCAACATCACAATAAATAATATCACTGAAACTAAAAATAAAAGGTTCCAGATTCAGTTTAATCCATTTTACAAGTAATTGGTATTTGGAAATCAGTAAGTCAAAGATTTCTGCTCAAACACAAAATGTGCTGAAGCAGAATTTTGGTTCATATGACTTTATTTTAAGTACTATGTGGATGTACTTCTTTATTCCCATTGCTATGGTCAATACAGAACACAACTATTGGTTAGCAAAACAATTCCTGCGCCTGAGCTAAAATATATTTATTATGTTTATAATTTTTGGCCTAATAACAAAGCATTGTTAAGCCTTTTACAGTTTTTGTCATTCAGTCTTTGTACAATGTGTACAAATGTACAAAACTCCAGATCTTTGCTGTGATTATCAAGCAAACGAGAAGTACTACAGTGTATTTTTAGAGCCTTCATGCTTTCTTTCTTTACACCAAGCCATTCTCCAAATGACTGCTTTAGTCTGCTTGGATTTCTTGGATTGACTGCAATTGAACCACTCTCTCTAAATTTTTAAATAATTTGATAAATGGTTGATTTGGTGCTATCTTAAAAGCAACAAAGTTCTTGCTTGAGATGCAACGCAATATTAGCTGTACATGTTTGCTTGGAATGCTAAAACTAGCATGTTTAAATTGGTTACTGTTTATCGACCCCCTGGTCCTTACTCAGAATTTCTTAATGAATTTGCTG
>JAOUQU010382261.1:0-12241 GCA_028566735.1 Ammoglanis amapaensis
TTGGGGAAAGACCTGGCAACCTACCCCGTAAAATGTAATTGCCGAGATACTCTGGGCATCGGTAGCGGTCCACAGAGTAACCCAGGGTCGAATTCGACTGAAGGGTAAAATATATATAGAGAATAATCTTAGAAAAGTGTCATTGCAGTCAATGCTGTCTAATAAGCTATTTAATGAAATATATTTATATATGTTATTTGTAAACATAATATTGAGGTAGCATTAATTAATTTGGAATAAATTGAACATTGTGACATATATAAACAATCCTACAAGATCACTGTTTTTCAAAATATGCTAATTGAAATAAGTTTGACACTAAGAACAGCCAATCGAATTTTAAAACCAGGTTCTGGCAAAGGACTTTTCCACCAATCATATTTCGACCTGTGCAACGATGCCACGCAGGCACATTTTTTTCCCAGCCAATCACAAAAAGAAGGCGGGACATCGCGCGTCTACGTAGCTGTAACTGTAAGTACAAGTTGACCCATAAGAACTAAGCTGCTTTTTAAAACTTTGGTGGTTTATAATAACCGAGGTAAATAAAAACTTTTCATTTTATGTTTATAATGCTAGATTCGTGGCTGAGGTGAAATTATAATTTGTAGAAGGCATGTATTGCAAGTGTTAAATGTCAGTTAGCTGTCTGCCTAGCTACCACAACATCAGTTAGAAATGAGCAAAGCGCTTTCCTGCATGTAAACATTGAAGAAAAATGGCGAACATCGTTTCGCGTTTTCTGTAAATAAAAGCTGCTAATATTTCTCTGTTCTTGTTTAAAGGAGGGGGATTGATGGCCCAGTCACACCATGGTTACCGGGGGTGTGAGTATAAAGCCTTTCCATTTACCTGTCTGATCAAATGACATAACAAAACACTTTACTAAACACGTTTACTTTTTGGTACACCTCTATGGCAAGTCCATTTAATATTTAATGAAACATTTGGGAGTATACAATTACTCCCTGTAGCCCATCTGTTGCTCTGTACACGTCACTGGCAATGATATTTGGCTGTTGTGTTGTTTAACACTTTGGGTTACATTCCACTTGCAGTAAGAAACTTCTAGGTTTGATCCCCAAGTGGGGTGATCCATGTCCTTTCCATACCAAGTGTGCATGTTCTCCCCATGTACATTGTTTTTCATTTAAATGTTCTTGTTTCCCCCCACAATTCTAAAATTTGCTCCGCTAACTGGACATGCTGACTAAGATGCAAAAAGATGTGCATTGTAGTGCATGTCCCAAGCCCTGACAAATAAGGAGGGTTGTGTCAGAAAAGGCATTTACATTTGTAGCAGGAATCGTAGTTACTCACTACGCAATGTTCATCAATTCACAAAGGTTAATCTGATAGACTGAAATATTGAGGTTTGCACATCACAGCACACAGAATGTAGACGATTCACTGAATGGTACCGAATTCTGCGGTTTTGACAGCATATTTGGCAAGATGTCCTAATGTATTGACTCTTCTGTGTAACTCTATTTAGCATTACGATGTCACACGCACAAATGTTTAAACTTTGTCTATTTTTTATAGCGAAACCCAGGGCTCGGGCAGGCCCAGTTCCAGGAGACCCTCTTCTTTTTGATGACACCAGTTCTGGAGGTGCACCTTTGAACAACCAGAACTATTATGATTCTGGTTATAACATGGAAGGAGGTCAAGCGGTCGGCGGGGTGAATAATCTATTTGCGGATCCGATGACCAATGCAGCTATGATGTATGGCTCTTCGTTAGCTAACCAGGGCAAAGATATAGTAAACAAAGAGGTAAGTGGTGAAAGTTTGATTCAAAGCTATTAAACAAACTCTCAAATCACATTGATGTTCTTGATTAAGGTTCTACACAGGCATGATTGGCTATGTGGAAAAAAAAGTCTCCTGTTTTACATTTAAGTTACATTCATGACATATTGTCAGTATACTATATTCAACTAGGTTATATCAAACACAATCATGGACAATTTAGTATCTCGCATGTTTTTCAACTGCAAACTCTACACACAAATGGCCCAGATCGCCCCACTAGGGGCTTGAACGCAAAACTTTCTTGTTGTTAGGTGACAGTGCTGGAGCAGCTAAATAAAAAAAAAATTAATCAAACTACTTGTTCTGCTTTGCTGTTCTTTGCAGATCAATCGTTTCATGTCGATAAACAAGTTGAAGCACTTCTTCGCAGTTGACACCAAATACGTCATGAAAAAATTAATGCTTCTCATGTTTCCCTACACACATCAGGTAAAGATTTTTTTTTGTTTCATCCAATAAGTTTGACCTTTACACAAATTACAATGTTTGCATGTAGTGTTAATATTTGGCATCCTCGGAAACAGCGTATGGTATAAACTAAACGTAAACTTAACCTAAAGGCTTTTTTGGGAAACTTTTGGGAAACTTTGTGACATTTAACTGTATATTTTGTTTAATGTCATCAGGACTGGGAAGTTCGATACCACAGAGACACGCCACTCCCCCCTCGAAATGATGTCAATGCTCCAGATCTCTACATACCTAGTAATTAATTCTCACTGTTTATATCCAGATTATAAAAACACATCTGATCCTACCATTAAAAGCTTATTTTAGTTTTGAGTACAAGAGGTACATTTGATGACTTGTAGTTTGGCTGTCAATATATGTATAATAAACTGAATAGTAATTAAATACACTTTCAAAATAGTCTTCCTACTGTCATAACAGTTGCATTTTAGTACATGGTTTGCAGTCTATACTCTAGTTCTACTCTGAAAATATTTAGACAGTTGCTCTAGTCAATCTAGATGGGTAATAAATACCATGTTTATTATAATGTTGCAATAAATAAGTAGTTTTTGTCATTCTGTATTCATTACATTATAAAAATGCTTACTACTAGTTTCTTGTTTTGTAGCAATGGCGTTTATTACTTATATTTTGCTGGCAGGGATGGCTTTGGGGTTACAGAAACGGTAAGTCATCAAGCACCAGGTCTGACATATTCGTACAACAAGTTTGTTTTGGATAATGAAACAAACAATTCTGTGTTTTCAGCATATGAATTGTAACATATTACAATGTACAGCTCAGAAAACTTGATGCCCAAAACTATGACCAGTCGAGTTTTACTTTTATTTTACTGCCGATTATGAATCTAAGAACTTATCTATACAGTTATGTCTGCTAAAAACCTACCGTGTTTTCTTCCATGTATTTTTGTTTTATTAAGTCGTTCAGATAAGTACTCATGTTACTGAAGATATTACTATATACATACTAAATGAAATTGGTGGCACTTATTTGATTTAAATAATTTGGAAATGTTCATGATGCAACAGCGTTGCTAATAATTCTAAATATATGTGAAACATTACTCATTGCACTTTTAACAAGCAAACTTGAAATAAAGTCTTTTGAAGCCCAACTGTGTGCTGGGTCATTATTTAATCATTTAAATTATTGTTTAAATAGCCCTACATTTCTAGCATTGTCTAACATCTTTGTTTTGTCTTTCCACACTATAAGATTTAGTCCAGAGGTCCTCGGTTTGTGTGCCAGCAGCGCTCTGGTTTGGGTCTTCATTGAGGTCCTTTTAATGTTGCTGAGTCTGTACCTGCTCTCGGTTCACACAGACCTATCAACTTTTGATCTCGTTGCTTACAGCGGCTACAAATATGTTGGGTAGGTTGCTTTAGTTATTGTGTTCATTAAGTTATGTAAGATTTCATAAGCATATAATTCTTTTTTTATTTTGCAGGATGATCTTTATTGTCCTGTTTGGCCTGCTCTTTGGCAGTGACGGCTTCTATGTTGCACTTGCTTGGTGCTCTTGTGCCCTTATGTTTTTTATTGTGAGTATTGGTAGTTGCATTATGTTTTTAGATAGCTTTCAAATACTTTGTGTGCAAATGTCTTATATTTACCTTAAAATAATGTAATGTAAAATAATAAAGTGCAAAAACAATTCACATTGATTTTTTTTTTTTAAAGTTTTTATATTATTACTAATATTCTCATTGAGTACATTCACATTTTAGCAGGCATCATTATCCAAAGTGATTTAAGGGTTATGATTCCAAAGTTAGCAATCTGCCAGCTTGAATCATTAATCTTATAACTATTCTAGTGCCAGATAATAAACCAGATATTAACCATTAAATGTGTTCAATCCAAATGATCCCATTATGTAAGTGTATCACACAAATTAATAATGTGCTTTTAGTAAAGAATGTAAATTATTATTAATACCATTGCCAATATAATTGTCACAATTACTTATTTCTTTTCATATCTTCTAGGCCCGCTCTCTCAAAATGAAGATCCTTTCTTCACTTTCATCAGATTCCATGGGTGCAGGAGCAAGTGCCAAACCTCGTTTCCGTTTGTACATCACTGTGGCCGCAGCCGTTTTTCAGCCAGTCATCATGTACTGGTTAACCAGACATTTAGTCAGATGACAAGGTGGAAATATTTCCTGGAGCAAAAGAACTATTGAACAGTACAGAATATGTTGTTTGACTGTAATCGCACATTAGCTGTTTGCTGTAACAAGTGAAAGTGTGACCTGCCTGTAAAACATTTTGTTTGGCTTGGAGAACATGCCCAGGGGATTTTTCACTTGATTTTATCAAAAGTGTTGTTCATGGCAGGAAACCATCATCTTTTGAAAGTGACAGTCTAAATCTGAGAATCAGAATTTTAAAGGTGTGTTCAGTATTTTTTTCAAAATGCAGTTTTTGTTCAACTTGTAATTTCTTTTACTAAGATGATTATATCGGCCTTATTTTTAAGGCACCACAAATAGAATATTCACATTCACCCATAAAGTATGTTTGTTCTCTGCTTGCTTTTGGGTTGTATTAAGTACCAGTGCTGAAAACGTGGAGCTCGTGTGCTCTTAGTTTCTATTCATCATGCATGAACACCTTTGGGTTTTTTTCTTTCATTTAAAAAATAAATACAAAATTCATTTGAATTCTAATTTCATCACCAGATGATGTTGTTGGTCATTTTTATGTTCCGTGCAGTTCTCCGTCACGTGGTTGTGTTAATGTAATTGTATTTTTTTTACCTGCTGTTTACAGTATTCATGATGTGATCGATTCTTTGTAATAAGAAATACCAAAGGGTAAACACTTTAAACAAACCATCATGGTTCAGAGAAGGCGACGCACTTAGTAAGTAAGAAGTCCTGGGTTCGATTCTTAGATAAGCCAGTCTGAGGCTTTCTGTGGGATGTTTGCATATTCTCTCCGAGTGTGTGTGTTTTCTCCAGGTTCTTTGGTTTCCTCCCACCATCCAAAGACATGCATACAGGTCAATTGTGTGTGTGCACTCATGCAACAGACTGGTGGCCTGTTCAGGTGTTTAGTGTATTTGCCCAGTGTGGGATCAAGCCGTGATAAAACAGAAATGTAACGTCCACATATATTTGAAGTATTCATTAATTCTGAACCGGCTTTTTTGTTACTTTTGTTCCTGCTCCTAGGGCTCAGAGAAGGTGCGGCAAACCGTTACCCCTATTTATCTGGGCTCGAAATTCGCGTCAATAAAATTCAGTATCTTGAATTAACCTGGCCGCATGTTTTTGGACTGTCTGGAAACTGGGATATCTCGCCGATTCCACAGAGGAACTTTTTTTCTCATTATATTTGTACTGTGGTGATAAATGGCGGCGGGTTCTTTAAGGGCGTCGAGGCGCGCCGGCTGCAAAGCGTCCTTTTGGTTTCCAAGGTAACGTGCGAGAGGACCGCGCGCGGACAGGACGGTGAGAGGAAATGTTAAGAGTGAATATTATTGTATTTAAATGCATTATTTTTTTTCTTTTCCCGGGGTTCGTATCAGGTTTTAGACTTTGCGCAGGAAGTACATTACCAAGGGACTTAAAGTTAGTCGAATAGACGTTTTTCGAGTCATGTCATGTTTATTTTTCACATGAGAACAAAGTACGTGGTTAATTGTTCACAACGTACCGTAACTTAATATTCTAGCGCCATTTTTTTCAGGTGAGCTTCAAGTACCATGTGCTTTCACTGTAATAGAGATCATGTATGAATGGTATTTATATGTGTTCTGGTTGTGTGTTGTTATAATTTTAATGCTGTAACCCCATCTGCCCCCTTCAGTTCTCCTTCAGCATTTTGTACTTTGAAGTGTGTGAGACATTCTTGGTTTTCTAACTTGTTTAATGATTTACAATTTTGCTAGCTTTAAGGCAGACTGTCAAACTCCAATGCAATGTTATTATTAATTAAACTTTATTAACAGTGAATAGATAGATAGATAGATAGATAGATAGATAGATAGATAGATAGATAGATAGATAATAGATAGATAATAGATAGATAGATAGATAGATAGATAGATAGATAGATAGATAGATAGATAGATAGATAGATAGATAGATAGATAGATAACATAGATAGATAGATAACAGATAGATAGATTAGATTAGATAGATTAGATAGATAGATAGATAGATAGATAGATAGATAGATAGATAGATAGATAGATAGATAGATGTGCATCACATCGGAGCATTAAAAAATATATAAGCATTAAACATTTTAAATCCTTAAAATATTATCAAGATTTAGAACCTCAGAAAGGCTTAAAAAGTGAATAATATAATAAAAAAAATAGAATTTGGTGCATATTTTTAAATATGATCATAGTCATGAGAGAAGTAGTTCAGAGTAGAGAAACTCATATTTAAACAGTTCTATGCTTGACTTCTAAACATGTCTTAGATATATTCTGGATTGATTTGGTATTGACCATTGTTATATATTATACTAATTGCTAATTTTATACATAAATGTAAATTTGATAAGTTTATTGTCAATTTATATATTGAATTGAATTGTCACATGTGTTGTTTAATTCTCTGACAGAACAGCTGTGTGTACCTGTGCCCGGAAGTTAAAGACTGAGATGGATAATGAGACACAAACACTGCTATCCCTTTCCCCCATGTATTCTCCTCAAAAGCCATCTAAAACACTTTCCTTATCCCCATCACTTCCTCAACCATCTGCTACAGTGCCTGCCTCCATACTTTCCACAACCCTTCTGTCTTCTCCTTCTCTGGACGAGGCCTCTTCCTTTTACTCTGTTCAGTCATCTGAAGAGCTTAACTTACACTGCACGAGTCCCTCAACGACTTCAGAACAAGATGACCTAACCTGCCTCAACTGGTTATATCAAAGAAACATTCTGCCCTTGCCCAAAATGTCCCAACTGCCTCAGATTGAGTTACCTTCAATTCCAAATCAAAATCAATCTTCCACTCCGGGTAAGCCGCCATACTCTTTTAGCTCTCTCATCTTCATGGCGATTGAGGACTCTCCACAAAAAAGGCTTCCAGTAAAAAGGATCTACGAGTGGATAGTCAACAACTTTCCATACTACCGGACCGCGCCAAGTGGCTGGAGAAATTCTGTGCGTCATAACCTGAGCTTGAGCAAGAGTTTTCGGAGAATGCAGAGAGACAAAAGTGTAGGAAGTTTCCTTGTTTTCGTTCAATTAAAACAATCTTGTTAACAATCTGTTTAATCATGATATCTGCTTTTAATCATAGTCTGGTGGAAAGGGGTCACTGTGGTGCGTTTGTCCGGAGTTTCGACCGGCTCTATTGGCGACGGTTAAGAAAACACATCACTGCCATAACAACAGCAGCAGAATTCTGCACAATGTGATGATGTGAGTATTCAGCATGTAAAGAAAAGATTTGTACTGAACATGAATTAGAATTTTAAATGGCTGATTAAGTTTTATGTTATTTATATCTTGAAACAGGACGGAGGACGGTGATCAGAGCCAGATTGTTATGCCTGACACTATGGATATTTCAGGTCAGAAAAAGAAAATTCCTCATAATGACTGAAAATAGGAATTCAAATGCTTTATTTGAATTTATAGATTTTGTTTCTGTATAAATGGCAATTTATTGATTATCCTGCACTTGGTCTTATTTCTACTTTTTACAAATACAGGCTTTTTGTGTCATGTTGTGTTAACAACCAGTCATCACCCCGGCAACCTGTTGGCATCAGGATGGCCTTCATGTTTCTGCTGGTTTACTACAGGCTGAATGCAAAGGGGTCTCCATGCCTGTGGCTTTGCATTCTATTTTGCTTAAGTGGTGCTCTATGGAAACAGCTGGATATGGTGTGAGATATCTTAAAATCCAGAGTGTAGCTTTCTCATGGGCATAAAAGTGTAAATTCAATTAAACTGTATGGTCAGGTAAAACGAACTCTTTTGGGTTAGATCAGCATTTTAAGTCTGTTTCTTATAAATTGTAAAAAACTTGTGTATTTACTATATACTGTATATGAGTGTGGCCGCAGGATGTGTGTGCATGTGTCTGTCGGACTAGCAATCTGGTCAGCTGTTTAGTGTATTCACCCAGTATGTGGATGGTTAGATAATGGATGGATGGATGTATATCGTATATTTTGTGCTGGCCTAAACAAAATCAGGACTACTGACTTTTGTTTAAATCTGTTTTATATTAATATACATAAGTTAATTTATAAAGTCAGTGCTTCTTTTACAACATTTGTCCTGGTTGTATTCGTCTAGTTGCGTGTATTTATGTATGATAGAGTTTTTATCCAATCAGATTTCAGCTATCGTGTTGCCATGGTCAGAGAAATCTATGAATCAGATTTTAGTTTGATGACACCAGGGCTCTTTAGCCAGTGTGCAATAATTTTGGCTATGTCCTCTGATTGGATGGTCATAGAGGTGTGAAATGCATGGATCGTCACTGCTGTACTGTATATATAAACTCTGTAAAGATTAGCAAACCTTGAAAATGTGTTAATAACTACCCACTTTTTTGCAGTTTTTAAATTTTGGCTAATTAAATATATTTTATGGTTTATATTTCAGACTTGGACTTAAATAACCCAACTTTATCCTCAAGCACACCATGCTCGTTGATCTCAGAACATGAAGAGTTGGTGGCCATTCAGTCTGTGGAATTCACTGAAGAAGCCGAGTCTGAGAAAGATCCTCTGACGGACAGCGGATACATCGAGTTCCACTATTATCAGTGTGAAAATTATCAGTATCTGCTACTCCCAGGAAACACAGACTTAGACTTGGAGACAGTTGAGATCCTACAACTCGACACAGAGGCGCAAGAGGCAGCAGGATCGCTGCTTGATTTAGCAGGAGGAAACCACTAATTTCAAGAATTTCTGCAAATAAAAGGATTTGGCCATATTGATAGGCAGCATACGTATTTGCCTAATCAAAAAACTTAATCAAACAAAAGCAGGAAATGATTTTCAAAGAGATAAAAGGTTGTAGTACATTGCTATTATATGCCTTAATAGATATTTACAATAGGAATTATGTGCAGAAATTGCTTTTAACTGTGATATTTTTTAAAAGGGGACATATTATTTTCTGTGAATCTTCCTTATTGTGATGTAACAATAAGAAAATGGGCATCACCCATCACAGTATGGGGCTGAAACTTGCAAGACCAAATATGGTGAGATCTCTTTATATGAAAGTGATCTTGTGTGAAAAACTACATGTTCTGTATAACCCATAGATTTATTCTAACTAGTTTAAAAATAGGCATAATTTGTCCCATTTTTAGTGTCCTTTACTGTCTTTGCCGAAAGTATTTCTCTTGTGATATACCTGCTATATGCAATAGGTTAATCCAATAGCACTTTTTAATATATACTGCACATCATAAAAAACAATAATTCAAAGAGAAGTACAGTTTGTAAATTCCCATTGGTTCCATGTAAAAGTGCTTTGTTGGTGCATGGATACTGCCAATAGTTCATCTGCTATGCATCATTTGCTAGCCACAATTTGCCCTTCATAATTGCAACAGGAGCACATTATTAACTCTTTTCTAGCAAAGCAGTAGTAATAAAATTGTTAACATTTTAAAACCTTATATACTTATATACTAAATATATAGCATGGATTACAACCCAATGATATCTGGTCAGCATTCAGTTTATGGTACTTTCTTTCTTCAGGGAAACATTTAGAGGGGGTTGACTAACATAAGAAATTGTACACCTATGAAAACTAGAACCATCTGGTAGATGTACAGGGGTATCTGATAAGCTGGCAGTGCCGTAAAAGCTAAATCGTAACTGCCATCAATACCACATCTTGTTTAGGATGTAATGATGTGAATAAAAATAATACTTTCTATTCTGGTCATCAGTGTTTTCAAATGTAATATTTGTTAAATTGTTAAAATACAGTTGCGTATTTAGCAGTCACTTCTTTCTTTGGTATACACTTTGTAATAAATCAACTCAAGTCTAATACAATTTATTAGATTTACTAGAAAATTGTAGAATTGTTAAAATTTTCTAAAATATTTTTAAGGTATAAGGTAAGGTATTAAGTTACCTCCGGGTTTTCCACTTTACTCTCACAGTCCAAAGATATTTAGTGAGATTTATTAGAGATAAAGAAGTTGTCCTGTGTGTTTGGTATGGATGTAAGCGTACCCTACAACAGACTGGTGACCTGTTGAGGTGTTTAGTGTATTTGCCCAGAGTGTCCCATCGTGATTGGATGGTTGGCTGGTTGGTTTAAATAACTACTTTATTTGGTTTATATTATTTTTTGGAGGGCCAGATATTTTTGCTAGGTACTAAATGCCAGTGTGTGGTGACGGTATTAGAGGCCTGGTGGTTAGAGAAATGTATTTAATGTATTTTTTAGTAAATGTGTAAATGTATTTTCACAGTGGTGAAAAAGAATTCTAAATTCAAACAAAAAGTATATTAAATAAAAATATTATTTACAACACTTTAATAGTTATCAGTCAAAATGGCTTCTGTTTAGAAAATAACCGTGTTTACCTCATTATCTTACTCGAAACGTTTAAAGTAAAAGTCAGATCTGGATCTAGTAACTAAAGTTCTGGAGTGTTGTGCATCCTGGGATTTGTAGTTTTTAACTCGTGTTAGTCTCGCGCCACAAATGGGCGCGTCACATTTTTCAGCTGCCATAGAACACCAACGGAGCTCGGATCGTAAAAACTACAACTCCCATGATGCAGTCTGCTTTGGATTTTTTTTTGGCTTCTTTAAGACAGTTTCGCATTGGATAAAGTACTGTAATTATTTCCAGAGAAGTGGAGTCAGTCTGAAAGCTCTGGATAAGTAAAAATTTTGATCAGAATAAACACAAAGGTAAGAGGTTTACAACCGTTTACGTTTCTGTACATGTTGTTTCCTGAAGTTCAGGATTTCGTTCAGCTTTAACTTTTTTTTTTTGCAACGTTGTTGACTTTTGTTCTAAAACCAGTTAGGTGTCAGGAGTGCGTAATAAGCATAATCATTCTTTCTTCTCATTAGTAGTAATTATTGGTCGTGTGCAGGAATAAGAACTTGTATGTTTTTGGAGTAATCTTGTGTATCTAAGTTAAAACCCTGTTCGTGTTTTTTTAGAAAAAGAAAAAAACTTTTACTGTAAAGTTGACACGTTTCCCTCCCATCACAGACATGCATGTCATTCCAGTCTTTGGAGTTTGTTCAGTAAGCATAGGTGGCTTGTCAAAAATCATCTTTCCATGTCTTCAGATCAGTACAAAGCATATTCGTTTAATTGAGCCAAACTTATTACGTCACAGAACGAGCCAAAGTTAACCACGTGACCAATTGATTAGCTTTATGCTACACCTTTTACATATTTGTGTCAGGTTTAATATTCAATGTCAGTATGTGGTGGAATTATTTAAGCAATTTGGATTTTTGTTGAAATACCTTTGATTATAATTGATGTCTGACTGTATTTAGAAAAAGGCTTCATTAAAAAAATAATACACTTGTGTGCTAGTTTAGGGTTTGATCTTGGTCCAGGTAATTTTTTGTGTGGAGTTTTCATGTCCATGTGAGTTTCCTCCAGGTGCTCCGGTTTCCTGCCACTGTCCAAAAAACATGCCACCAGGTTAAATGAAGGTACTGAATTGTCCAGTAGATATATTACCCGATACACATATTGTAGTGCCAGTCCCAAGTGCTTGCATCATTTGTTATTGACTTCTTCTGTCATGAGAAGTTTCAAATCACGTGTCTTTTTTGGTATTTTAATCTTCTGGCCATATAATTGTGCAATTATTTATTAATTTTGCGGGACAGTGTAGCCTAGTGGGTAGAGCGTTGGGCTGTGAACCCAAAGGGTTGGGGGTTCAAATCCAGGCTCTGCTACACTGTTGGGTCCTTGAGCGAGACCCTTAACCCTGTCTGCTCCAGGGG
>JAOUQU010382371.1:0-12240 GCA_028566735.1 Ammoglanis amapaensis
CTTCCTAGGAAGCAGTCGAACAATAAAGACTGGTTTCTGAACTACAACTCGTTCCTCGTGTCTGTGTGGTATGTGTTGTTGGCAATCAAAGCGTTACATTAATACAATAATACAATAAATTACATACAATAATAATTAATTATTATTATTATCAATTAGTTTTCTAAGACCATATGACTGGTGGCCCTAGCAAAGTTACTCTCTGTCCTCACCACATCCATGGTCCTGTTCGACCAGGATTTTAAACTCCAAATGATCCCAGCCAGTTTACGTCGAATGGTGTGGCTCTTCTGCTTCAGTCAGCCTTTATTTAGGATTCCACCCCAAATTAATGGCTAAGTAAAAAAAGGGCCAACCAGGAGGTTGAATCCATCCTCTGGTGCATTACCAACAATTTAAACAACTGGGCCACATACCTGCAATGGGTATAGTATTCCATTAACACTCACACCTGTTCCGCTACCAGCCTATTTTATTTTTAGCCTCATCTCTTTTCTGACCAAGAAACAAACCTGGAAGTTCCATAGGTACAGTGGCACATTGCATGTTAAAGAAAAATGTGCAATTCCACGCGGGCAGCCATTGTCAGATCTCGGGATGCAATGGATAGAGGAGCCAATGGGCATTATTAACCACGTTTACAGGACGCGGGGACTACTCCAATCACACATGCGCAACTACCTGACCGTTCATGTCTCCCAGGTTAAGCCGGTTCGATTGCCAGGAAGATCCGGTGGCTGGAACCGAACCGAATTAAACACCCCGATGAAAAGTACGATCGGGATCTGCTTGGGGGGCGTGGCTAAACAAATAGAGCTGAAATGGCTGAAGAAGCAAGAAACAGCAGTCACTCAGTGTAGCGCCGTTATTTAGTGCGGACCATTCAGACACGGTAAGCTTAAACTTATCTTTTCATTTTTCATTTTCATTTAAAGCTTTTATCATAAAGCAAATGTCACTTATTTGGTTGGTCGGCATATGATAGTGGAATGAAGGTGGAATGGAATGTCGCATGATTTGTCGCATTAGTTGTCTGACACGGGTTTTAAATAATTGCATTTATAGTCAATGCATAGAATCGCTTAGATGAGGTAATTCATAAAGCTTCTCATTGTGTGTTTTGGACATTTTGGATCGAAATTCCATAGCTGTACCGCGAGTGCTAAGCAGTTTACAATTTAATATGTATTTTTACATCTACAGCAAGGCCAAAACGATTAACACTACATTAACGAATGCTTTAACGACTGCACTTCATATATTCGATGCAATGAATGCACACAATTTTTTTAAACTCTTTATAATACATTATAGAGTCGATCACTTCTTACTGCTCTAAATCCTTAAGTTTAAGCACATTTTATAAATTTTTATTGATCTTTCTGTCCGGGGCCTCACATCGAGAGTCTTGACGTGACGTAAATATGTAACGTTTCCCCTTGATTACTTTTGGTACTCAGCATGCCATTGTATCTAGTACATGTCAAAAGATTCTCTCTCTCTCTCTCTCTCTCTCTCTCTCTCTCTCTCTCTCTCTCTCTCTCTCTCTCTCTCTCTCTCGCTCGCTCTTATTGCATTGTTTATTGTCACTGCCAAAACTCTGACCTCTATTTCTGCCCTTGTCAACAGACATTGCAGCCTGAATTTTATGTTTTTGTTTCATTTTCTGACCTTTTTCATATCACCAGCACTGGCCAGGCATCCTTGCAGCTCATTTAGCATGAGAAAACAGCATTTTATTAAAGGTTTGCTCAAATAAACTCAGTCGCCAAGCAAACACTATAATTCTATCTCATCTGGTGTCACATACTTTCGATGACACCTGGGCTAGAGAAAGATTTGTATACTGTTGTTACTATTATTAATGTAAAAAGAAAATTATACCAACAAATAAAGATGACAAGATAATAAGCTTGTAATCGTTTCTTCTGTACATAGAAGATGAGGCAATGTTCATGATGTAAACCGAATACATCTGAAAGCTGGTGTATATTTGGGCTAAAACGGCACCTGAAGACTACAAAAACAATTAAATATCCAAACACACTAACCACTCAAGTCAAACTTACTCAGATCCTTGCTATGCTTGGTCGGTGTATATCTGAAAAATGAATATCTAATTGATTGATTATTTTATTTATCACAGACAATAATTCTGCAGCTCTTATGGGGTGTATGTATGTGGAGAGTGATGGGTTGCTCTAACACTGAGCTACCATCGCTCAAATTGCTGAAAAAGTTAAAACTGGTTTATGCAGACATTAATGCTCAAATGTTACTTCATAATAATAATATATAAAAGAGAACCATGTTTCTATATTGGTACCTTACATTATATATTGGGAGAATGCTTGCTAAAGTGTGGACAGTGTATGTTTTTATGATAGATGCATGTTTCTTAAGAGAATATTTTAATTACTAGCTTTCTTTGTAAATAGTTAACAAAACAGTCATTTTCTAATAAACACACACTAACCACCATATGGAATATTACTGATAAGCTGTCATTAACCAAAATACATGGTTTTCTTTTATGTTTCTGTTTTTATTTTACAATGTTTTAGTTCTATAAGACTATGTGTTTGATTCATTTCTGTCTACTGTTCATTTCAGGCATGGTCATGACTGGAATCTGTCTCCCCGTGTTGTTGTTGCTGCCCCTGGTGGCCTCTGTCCCGTCCCCTTCTAGGGCACCATCCAAATACTGCCGAAGGTGCTGTGATCCCCTGGACCCACCAATTACCCCCCATCCTACGGCCTACCAGACCCCAGAAATTCGAACATATATTAACATGACTATTCTCAAAGGTAAGAATAAAATACAAACCTTTTCAGTCCCTTCACATAGTTTTAGGTTAATCGCCCAACATATTGCCAATTGTCAAAAAGGAGCTAGTAGCTATCATGAATACATAACAATAAAATATAGGAAAAAAGTTCTTTTTATGTTTATTAATAAATTACATTTACTTTCTTTGTTAGACAGGCATTGATGATTTGATGTATTGAAAGCATGACCATCTTATTACTTTTTAGTATATAGGATTTATGATTGTATAATATTCTGACATACTGTAGTACACACACACATTATGTGTGTTTGGCTTAAATTAGTAGACATCAGACCATATGCTTATTAGACAACTAATTATAAAACTATTTACGTTTATCTAAATTCAGATTCTCTTTTTAGCTATAAAAGCTTTTTAAGAATATGGTTTGTGTTTTGGATATTTTTTGTCCATTCTTTCAAAAATGTTCTCCAATTGTTTGCCCATGATGCTCAGTAAGGTTGAGGTCAAAGCTGGATTTCCTTCACACCATAATTTCCAAACAATATATTTATGGACCTTGCTAGAACCATACTGGAACACTGAAGAACCTTTGTTAGGTAAAATATCAAGGTCTCCATAAACATTCGGTGAGTTGTTCTTTTCATCTGACCTCTGTTTCAACAGATGGGTTCATTTCAATAATACTTAACCACAACTCTTTTTGGTCTAACGTGATTCTCCCTGTATTAAACTAGATGGAACTGACTTCCTTCCTATTCACACTCCAAAATAGCAACGCTGGAGTAGAAGATCATAGCAACAATATATTTTTAGCTTTCTTTAAGCTGTTACCTCAATGTTCATAAGAACTTTCATAGTTTCACATACGTATTGTATGTCCCGAATATACATGCCCAAGCCAGGATCTGATCATATATGTCAAAATGTATAAAATATCTTGTAAAGGATACTAGTCCTCTATTCATGCTGCCAGTCTAACCCAGCTGTTCAGGTTAGTTGTATTATCTAAGGTAAAAAATCCAAACCACTACTTTGTCCTTTTTTCCATGCCCAACAACACACATCTGCAACTGATTTAAAAAGCAGCTGTGTACTTGGCATTTAACCCACTCAAGTGATGCTACATCACCCACTGATGTGTTCTTCTCACTGGCTTTAAAACCATGATGCTTGACTAATAGGTTAAAAATGGTTCATGGCCCACATACTTTTAAAGCATCTGTTTAGTATCCAACACCCTTCAATTCAATTTGCACTAGCAGGTGGTGAAATTAAAAGTGGTTAAATCAGGAAATCTAGTCTCCACTGTGTTCAAAGAATAAATAATAAGCAATTTCATTTATTTAACTACTGTTGGGACTTCATTTCAAGGTTGGCGAATAGACTACTTTTCTATGCATTTTGAGCATTGACACTTACCTTACTACACAAACCCTATAAATTTAAATATTCTTAATCTTAAGTTTAGCAGTTTTCATCCAAATGACTTACATTAAACTAGTCTAGTACTTTAAAACCAGACTCAAATTTATGCAGAGATATCACCTACTGTAAACAGGATTTATTTATCTAAGGGTCAATACCAATACTGCTTTAATTTAGACCTTAATGAATATAACAAAAAAATCTATTGTTTTAATAAATGCCAATTGTTTACAACAGATCCAAATGTATTTCTATATTATACATTAACTGCAAACTCATACATGTTTGTGCTGCCATATTTAATGCATAAAAATGTATTACCACGTTTATACAAATATAAATACCTGTCAAATGAAATGTACTGGAAAATAAGGCAAAACCCAAACCCGTTCCAGCAGAGACGAATCAATCTAATCATGTGAGGAAATAGCAGACTCCAGAGGCGTTCAGTCTTGGCAAGAAACTTGCTTATGTGGCAGTAAACTACAAGTGGCAACATGTGTGTCGTATTTGACTGCATTCACAGATTAAAGCTCTGAGAGTACTAGGCTTCCCCTCTTCTGTCTGTGCTGACTCAGAACCTTCTTTATTTTTTTCTGCTGGAGGTTAACTTGAACAGCCAGGAATGGTAACAATACCGGTGTAAATTGATGTCAGGGAGATAAAACTGACAGTGGATACACTTAAGAAAGTAAAAAAGCCATATCAAGGATCATCTAATCTTGTAGTAGATACTATATTGTTCATTTAGGCTGTGTAGATGATACATTATAATTCAACAACTATGAATTAAAGCATCTTATCAGTCAGCAGTGGTTGAAGATAACGTATCAAGTAATTGGATACACTTATGGGATTTGGATACCCTGAGATCTAAAAATCCTTCATTATTTTTGTACAAGCCACTTTTAAGGTTTACATTTACAACTGGAATGGATATCTATTTGAAAACATACCATATTTTGTTTTGTTCTTACAGGAGATAAAGGTGATCGAGGTGAGAGAGGGACTCATGGTAAACCAGGACCAGAAGGCCCTCCAGGATCTAAGGGATCCATGGGTCCTAAAGGCAGCAGAGGTCAAGCTGGAGCTCCTGGAGATCCTTGCAAGATGCAGTATTCGTCCTTCTCTGTTGGACGTAAGAAAGCCCTCCACAGTGATGACTACTACCAAGCGTTGATCTTCGATACTGTCTTTGTCAACCGAGATGAGCACTTCAACATGTTCAAGGGCAAGTTCTATTGCTATGTACCAGGTGTATATTTCTTCAACATTAACATCCATACTTGGAACTTTAAGGAGACTTACCTGCACTTGATGCAGAATGAGCAGGAGCAGGTGATCTTGTACGCTCAACCCAGCGATCGGTCCATCATGCAGAGCCAGAGTGTCATGCTTTCTCTGGAGCTCAACGATGAAGTCTGGGTGCGGCTGTTCAAGCGGGAACGTGAGAATGCCATCTACAGCGATGACGTTGATGTGTACATCACGTTCAACGGCTACCTTGTGGCTCCTACTGTGTAGCACATGCATCATACGGATGGTTTATCAATATCCAGAGTGGAAATCGTGGATTAACGTTTCTCTCAGGAAATTTTGTATTAATCGTGGTCTCTGAAGATGAAGAAGCAACGCTAAGTCTGTTTATTATGTGCATTAAGCTGATGTATTGGTGCTAACATGGCTAAATTGCAAACAGGTTCCTTTAATGCTTTATTATTTTCAGTTCAAAATAGTTTGTTATGTTACCTAATAACGGTTTGGCTGCAGAGCAGCCGTGTACGAAACTAGCTCACCGGTGCTATGTCTGAAAATCCAGAGATCTTTACATCCTGATGTGAAAATAATCTTTTCAATCGTTTTTTGGCCTGGTTTATGTTTTTTGTTCTTTATGTGCATCTAGAACTAGTCCATTCAGAATAATTGCATGTTTGTTAAGGTTAAAACGTTTACTGCCAGCTGGATAGTCTCCCACAGAAACATTAAAACTGCTCTAGAGTGACAGGAGTAGGGCACGGGCAATCAGGGCGATTAATTGCCAGGGCGAACCACCAAGTAAATTAGGGTGATCCAAAGTTTCATCTTATTAAATTACTAAGAAGCAAAGATTTTAAAAACACAGAGATTTGACAGCACCAACAGGTTGCTATTAAGAAGTTTTTTGTATGGTGTTTGAAGGACTTTCCAACTTTTGCATCAACTGTTTTATTATTGTAGCTGCAAATACATGTCATACGTAAGGGCTAAAAGTTAACATGCACATATATTCAACCAGTTAATAAATAAAGAAATAAGTCATCATGCCAAAATGCCATTAGAAGTTTTGAGCAACAGAGTGAACAAGCCATGTTTTAGAAATTTTCTCATGGAGCATGTTACGTCCAGTGAAGTGCCTATATTTTTCATTTATATATACTTAAAAGTATTTTCTCTTAGCCACGTCAAGAATAAAACCCAATTTGTGGCATGACAGTAAAAGAAAATATATCCAGATGGTAAAATATAACCAAACAAGAATCAAACTAATGTGAGCTGTGAATTAAAACCTCCTGGAACACTAGCACATTGTCGACAGTGTAGCTGGCCTTGCATCATCACTGTCTAGAAGACGGAGTAAATAAGAAAAATCTGCGATTCAACATCACCTTAAAAATCACCTAACCAGTTTAATAAAACTACACTTTACACAATTTTTGACACCTAGCAGTTCTTATCGAGAGCGCTGTATACAAGTACTTCCACAATGAGCATAATGCTGGCTGGTTGATGGAAATTGGATGAAATTTGCATGCTACAAAAAAAATTGAAATAGAAAAAAAACAGAATGAAAGATTAACACAGTTAGCAAATAAACTACCACAAAGCACCATTGACAAAACTGTTTTAGAATCACCCTGAGGTGATGATGATTGGAGCTGAACGTGAAAGAGGCCTATCTGTCAGTAAAAAGAAACCCAGCTGGTGTTGAGCTAGTATGTTTATAGAGACCAGAAACAGGAAGCCCGTGCAAATATCTATAATCACTACCAGAGAACATGAGCAAAGAATGAGAGGATCAAGTACGGTGGCATGGTTGTATGGACTTTCTCCAGAAATCTGAGTAAAACAAAACAAAACTGATTTACAAATATTATACATATTAATGTCAACTGAAATAAGATAATTTCTGGATATACTTAATATTTTTCAGGATATTAATGACATTTTTAAACATATTTAATAGGTAGTTCGGTGATGTGAAAGCCGCTTTGGCTTGCTTGCTTTATAGAGATTAAAGAGCTGATATTATTACTGTATAAAGTCTTAAATGAAGAACTTTATGCAGGTCATCTACAGAAAGCTCGAGCATTTGGAACTTATTAAATTTGACTCGGAGTTTTACAGCACGAAAGTGATTTTGAAGGCACTGAGGAGAACTTTAGTGTTTGCTAGTTTTGGACTAGAATAGTATCTCTCTCTATTTTATGTCTCTGTGCTCTCACAGTTGATATATTAAGCAACCTTGAACTAGGCATTGCCAAGTAATCTCTATTGTCAAAGACCATTGAGCACACACGAATCATTACTACTAAAATCCTGTACTACTTACATTAGGTACTGAAATATATTTTTAGAATACTTTTTTTTAACAACGTTTTGCTTTTTACACATTAGTCCACCACACTGAACTCAATCTGTGCAGTGAAACACACATTTACACTTACTAATGAACACACACTAGAGGACTGCTGTGAGCGCCCATGTTCCTAGCATGGCATGCAGCCCTAGCCATGGAACCAGAGAAGCAGTTAAGGGTTTGGTACCTTGATCAAGGATCAAGGGTATTTTATTCGTGACTTTCATATAATAACCGGCAACCTTCCAAACACAGTTCTAGTTCTCTATTTACCAGCCCCCGACTGCCCCCATTTTTAGGAACTAATTTGCTTGATGTTTTTAAATCAGCATGGTGGTAATACGACTTTATAATGGCAGCATCTCTAATATACACTACTAGCCTATCCTAGCTTTTGAATTAGCTCAAGGGTTTGATATTTCAAATTCATGACCATGATATAATTTTTTTTGCATTATTGTACAGAATTATCATCTGTTTTACCATCCCAGTTTTATATTCCCAGTTTTATATTCCCTGTTTAATACCCAAGTTTCTGTAGAAGTCAAGACAGTGTTACTATAAAATACTGTAAAAATGGAACTCTTGCACTTTAGAGATTTGGTCTAAATTGAATTATTTACATAATTCTCTATATTCAGAATGAAACAAAATATTAAAAGTCATTAGACTCATGAGTAATACGACTTTACATGGTCACAGAGAATCATAACCATGTGTAGTTTCTTAATGTACCCAGCAGACTTTCTAAAAACTCAAAACAACTGTGCACACATTCAGCACAATAAGTGGTAAGAGAATTAGGCTTGGGATTGGAATGCTTTCCTGTTTGATTCAGAGCATCAACGGGTACGGACTGATGTGCCTTTGAGCCGGGCACCGAACCCCTTACTGTTCCCAGTGTGTATATATTAGTGTGTGTCTTAATGTTTTACTGCATAGATTGGTTTAATTGTGAAGAAAGAGTATTCTAAATCTAAATCAAGTGGCATCACACAACATTGTACATTGTGACTTTCTATGTAGCTAATCAGCCAAGTCGAATTCTCTTGAGACAGAAGCGATAATGAGGATGTTACTAAAATGTTAGAGTAGTCTAAACAAAACCACTAAGCTTACAAGCCGTTACGGTAACAAACCACAAATGAAAGAAACAGTGGTTAAATTTTTATGTTAATCATGTTGACCTGTTTAAATAGCATGTGGTCCACCAACCAGTACTGTGCAATCAATGAGTAGACTGCTATCAATGTACTGGGCGCCCACGGTTTACAGCAGTAATATGTAATAGAAATTAAACCCAACCAGATGTACTGTTGTTGTAAAAGAAGACCTTGTGAAAAAATGAACATTTTTATACTGGTTTAATTCTGCCTAGAAAATGTAACAAAATTGTATGCCAAAACATGCACTCGTCTTAAGCTGATTGTACTGTGCTTTATCCACTTAACCCACCACAAGATTTTTGGCCAGATCTTTGAAGTTTCCTTCAGATGCTTTTGCCAGTTTTTTGTGATGCTGGTACTTTACATTGGTGCTGACTTATATGAGGTGCTACATTCTAGGTTTACCAGCCAAAGTGCACTTTGTAAACATATAGTTTTCTGTAAATACTTTTGTATGTACAATAAATTCAGCACAAAAAACTCTTTGCGTTGGTTTATTCAATTTTTCATTCACTATTACTGAACAAATTATTACCAATTAGGAGATAGCAGTGTCAGCTAGGAGGGGTGAATTGAAAAGGAATTCAGCATCAAACCCATGCCAAATCTATCATGTAGGCCATGAGTCTCTGTGACAAGCCCTAACAAGAGCAGCCAAATGGATTCACTATAACTGGACACTTTATTCTGCCCAGAGGAGAAAAACACTGGAATTTGGTACTATAACACTAGACACAGTGCTAATCAATTACTGGGAAACACACATTTACTCGTGTACACCTAGGGGCAAATTAGACACAAGCAAATAACAACATGTGGGGTGAAATTGAAGTACACTCAAACACAAATATCCAGGAATCATGTTGAACCCATTCGACCCGATTCACCCATTCCAATGCCAATGTCTGAATGATGTGTTTTGGTTTCAGCAGTAAAATATTTTTTTCCAAGGGGCATGCTACACTGTGGCATGCTACAGCTTCCTCTGGCTTTCTCCAAACATTCCTCAAGATCCACTTTAGCCCCTGCCATGATTGTGTAGCCTAGGACTTAATTACAGAGAAGAGGTTGGTTAAGGACTCCACCCCCACCACAAACAGATGCATGGAAATAATAAACCCTGTTGTTAGAGGTCCCTTTGTACGCTGCAGTTTCTCCTTTGTACAGCTAATCTCTACAAAATACTACAGTCACATACAACTCTTGGGCCGAACCTGATCCTGACTTGAACCTGAGTTTTAAGATTTTTTATGGAGTCGGTCACAATTTCTGTTCCAGCCCAGAATGCTTTGGTTAGGGGCCACCCAACTAACCGGCAGCACCAAGATTCGAACCTCGAAATTCAGACTCTTTGTGCTGATGGTGCAGTGGAAAGTCCCTCTACTTCACCTGGAAGCCAATCATATTTTACCTTGTATTTATTAAAGGTGGGATCATATGTTCTTCATTGTTTATTATTACTTCATTGGTATCATAAATATTAATCCTGCACATATGTTGGTACTCCTTGTTTAATTGTGTAGCATTTTTATGACACACAATTTGTTAATGCTAATGATTTTTTTTCATTAAATGTCAGACTCATACCTGTTATCATTTTTCGTAGCCTCCCATATAAAACTGTTTTGAATTCAATTCAATTATTTGTGGGCTTTTTGTGGTTTTATTACAGATGATTTGAAACAGAGCCCGTTTGGCTTTGTTTCTGTATTTTATTAGATGCAGTCTTTGTTTTTCACCCAAGTTTCCTCACATTGACTATTCTTAAAGGCCTAACGAACGATTAAAGTCTTGTTTAAACAGAATGAATCTCTGTCTCGTATAGGAGCTTGAATAATGATGGCAATTTAAGTAGGCTGTGTCATGTGTGACAATAATAATGGCCTTTAAAAAAGTATCCTTATTTTAAAAACATTATTTATTAAGAATAAGAAAACATATGCTATTTCTTCACACAGTTACCTTGATTACTCAATTAGAAGCACCTTTAATATTATTACATGAAACTCTTTTATTTGGCCCAAAACGCTAAATTACACTAAATCTAGATTTTAAGCTTGATTAATTAGTGCGTCTTTTTAACTATTTTATTATATATTCTTAAAAGATTTTTAGCCAGAGTAGGTCTAGCTTTACACACGCCAGCACATCTAATATGGTTTGAGACATAGCGATAAAGTCACACATAACCTTTATGGCAAGATTTTTACACCAGCCTTTTTTGATTCAACTCTTATTTAAGTCTAGGCTTTAAACTGACAATCTGAGCATCTTCCCAACAATAATCTCATCACTGTGCCATTCAGGCGTCTGTAGCTATTCTATTGTTTAATATATGAACTCCTATCTGTGCTCCAGCTTTGAGAAAGTCTTTTTTGGCAAGACATTAGCTCATGAAAACACAAATAGAAAAAGAAACACACAAATTTTCACTTATATAAACAGGAAAAGTCTAGTATCAGTTCCATCATGGTCTGTGGTAATTAAATTTAGGCAGAATATGTGTCTCAATTTCAAAGCACACTGTGCAAGTTATAATGATTTCAACTGAGAGAGAAATCATTTTGTATAAACAGACTAATTTAAACAAACTTCAATGGAACTAAGAATAAATTGCAATGCAAATCTTGTGTTCTGTGATGGACATTTTTCAAAAATATACCAGTTTTATGTTTGTGAAGTTGCCAAAATGCATAGCTGGGAATTTGTGGTTAGTACACAATGGTGAAGCTCTACCCGTTTAGTGCGGACGGGCCTCAAAACAAAACACCAAAACAAAAGCAACTTTAAAAAAAGCCTGTGTATATAAAACTCTGTATTCTATGGCTAGAAATTAAGAACAAATTCTACAAGAAGAAATAATGGGTAAATATTAAATATACCTGACAGCAATGAGACAATAAGTTATTAGTTCAAAATAAATATATATTGTAATTATTTTTTATTGTTGTTGCAATGTTGTTTTGCTAATATATTTTGTAAAATTGTATTCGTAAAATTGCTAGGGCTGACTGCAATTAATCGATTATTCGTTGGTCGATCGAAAAAATTACTAGTCGGCCAAATTCAATTGGTCGATTAGTCGCAGGGGAAAAAAAGCTGCGTTTCGTCAAAGGACTTCTGGGACTTTTAATTTGAACGGCGTCACAAAGGAAGACGTAACACTCCATACCAGTAAGTGGCGGTAATGCACACCCTCAGATTATTGCCAACCGCCATTAAACACCACAAGAAGAAA
>JAOUQU010382481.1:0-12238 GCA_028566735.1 Ammoglanis amapaensis
AATAGCTATTCATATATAGAGATGTTTTACCAGTTAATCATAGGAGTCAGACTTGTCATGGCATTTTTTAGATTCGTAACATTAAAACAGTATTGAAAACACTAGTAGTTTACACAGAGAAAGGACTGGATTTAAAAAGACTTTGCAGAATGAAACCTTTTAATCTCTTTAGCAGGTGACACAGTGGCAAGTGAGATAAATTAGAGACATAAAATTGCCCATTACTGTTTTATATTATTATAAAAATCATACCGAATGAAGCTTGTAAAATAAATACAGTCGAATTTGGTTAATATGATCACCAGTTTATGGGACCAGCTGCTCATTCTGACCAAATCCTACCGAAACGAATCCTCTTTTATATGTATTAAAATTGTTTAGTTATTCGGACAAAAATTCCGCTTAATCGGACCAAAGAACGGGAGATCGTCTTTGTTTGTGGTGATTTTGTGAAGTTTGTCAAGAGAACATGTTCAATCCCACTGGTTACGTTCTTCAAATGTTGACTTGAAATTTAGAATGATTTATTATGCTTCACAAGCTGAGTTTGAGGAACTGCATTCCATACACCCAGAGCTACGCCCCCTCCCATCGTTACTCCCCCACGCGAGGTGCCTGTACCTATATAAAGTTGAACCTCTACTCATCTATTTTGTGTTTAAGATTATTTTTTTGTTTTGTATATAAACCAGTATTCCCCGGATGTCACGGCCAAATCATTGTTTAATTTATGTGGTCGTCGGTCTTTCCATTTACTTCTGTTTCCTTTATTAAATCATGTTTAAATTAGTCTGTTTGCGTCCATCTGCTTGTGCGTGCGTGCGAGCGAGAGAATTAAACTACCATCAAAGATTCCTAACACTGAACCTAAACACTGTGATGTAGATCATTTTGAAAAACATTATTTTTTAATGAACAAAATTTGTAAACAACAGTAGATCTTATTTGTACGCTCGCTATACATATACTGTATATCACACAATAAAGGTTTAATAAACATTTAATATGTTACATAAATAATAACAAGTCCCGTTTTAGTGCATGTTCGTTTATTAGGACCAACCGGATATTTGGACCAAAATGATTGTGTCCCGAAGTGGTCTGATTAACAGACTGTATTGTCTGTCATGAATGTAGAAGTGTAAAATGTGTTCAAAATCTAAATAAACAAAAACCTACAAAAACGTTTCTTCACCAATGTGGCCCACAATGTTATTTAAACATGCCATGTAAAACCATTGACTACAATCTGCACCACTTATAGCAGCACTTAAAAATTGTTTATTGTTCTGTAACATGGGTATAGAGCAAATAAAGTTTCACACACTGCTTGGTTTTCTAAATGAGCACCACTTTTATCTGTAGAAAGCCAGGATTTGATCTTGTGACAATATATTTACATACATACACACATTTTTTTTGAACCAATGTGACAGGATCTTCAGGTATTGATGATGTGGTTAAATATCTCATTTTAATTATTCCAAAAATATATAATTTAGTTTTTATAAATAATTGGTCATTGTTCAGAGGCTTACAATATAGTTACTTTCAATGTGATTATATAATCATTCATATCAGTGGGTGACAGCCGGTGGTACATCCATTCATTCTGTGATGTGTATATATTAGTTGTCTAATTCTTAATTTACTTAGATGTCAGCATGTCAGCCATTACTTGATCTGAATAACGAAATCCGCTGCTTGACTTATATAGTTTAACTAATAATATAACTAAATAATATATGTTACTACTGTGTAAAACCCAAAGAGCACATGGTGGTAGCATGATGGCTTGGTAGTTAGCACTGTCGCCTCACAGCAAGAAGTCCTGAGTGTGGAGTATACATATTTTCCTGGTGTCTGTAAGGGGGTTTCTCTGGGTACTCTGGTTTCCTCCCAGTCCAAAAACATGCCACTAGGTCAATTTGAGATGTAGAATTGTTTCTTTCTTTTTTTTAATATACTTTATTAATCCCCGAAGGGAAATTGCAGGTTTTCGCATATCCCAACTTTGTCTGGAAGATGGGGTCAGAGCGCAGGGTCAGCCAATGTACAGCGCCCCTGGAGCAGACAGGGTTAAGGGTCTTGCTCAAGGACCCAGCAGTGTAGAAGAGTGTAGCAGAGCCTGGATTTGAACCCCCAACCTTTCGTTCACAGACCAACGCTCTACCCACTAGGCTACACTATCCCTTCGTAAATACAGCTCCCCATATTGCTGTGCATAGTTGGAGAAAGATCTGGTGGCCTACTCATAACAAAAAAAAACATTAGAGAAACTCTGTGGATCAGTAACACTCTACGGTGTACCTGGAATGTGCGTACAAAATTCATATGGTAAATCTTTTTTAAATGTTTTTGTAAAACTACAATCTGTTGTTTTTTGTGTGTCATGAAATAAGTTTAACGTGTGGATCTGCATGTCGATTTGTTTACATGTTGACCAAAATGTTTTGACACGTGTGGTCACTGTGAAAGCACTTTAGAATATACAATAATCTCTCAACTTTTAAAAAAGAAAATTGTCAGATTGTTTTCTTAAAATTGTAACAAATGTTAATTTAAAGCAACTTTATGAAACTTGAACTACTAGATTGGGGAAAAAAAAGAAATGGCAAATTTTAATACTGATGATAAATACAATGTTTATATGGTCCCAAACTCTTGCCACAAAGTTTAAAGCCCATAATTTATATGTTTTTATTCATTAGCAATTCTGCGTATTCTGTGCACACAATAGCCCATATAAGTTTGACGCGTCAGGTGGAATTGCACAAAGTCAACATATTGCAAGTTTACTTTTAATAAAAGGTACTGTAGTAATATGAGCTTTACATTGTCCATATAAATGCTTCTTAGAAAAATGTTTAATGACAAGAAAGGTTGCCTTGTTGAACCACAAGATGTAATATTATTAACATAGTGATTTGGACATTTTACTATTAAACAGTATTTGTGTTTTGTTCCTTTTGTTTATATAGGTGTTGCTGGGAATGAGGGACACGAATGATGCTCTGGTTGCCATGACACTTCAGAGCTTGGCAGTTCTGGTACCACTGCTAGGTGCTCACGTAGTGGTTGGGGGTGAAAGGATGAAAGTCTTCAAACGGACCACACCAAACTTCAACAAATCCACCGAGGTTACACCAGAAAGTTAGTGCATAACCTTATTTATTTGGAATGTGTTTCACCAGCACTAGTGAAAATGTAGTCACTAGTCACCGGACTTACTTAATAATAAGTTTTATTTAAATTAATTTTCTAAATCTCAAGGTTGCTAAATGGGAGATGAAAGACTGAAATACAGCTGGAAATATAATTTTTTTTTTTTACAGCATTTCACATCCTCCACCCGTTTATAAAGCGGCAAATAGAGGAACCTGCCAGCAGAGGACAATAATGCTCTTTAAAAAAGCTGGAGATGGACTATATATATATATAGTCTGTTGATATAATATATATATATATATTTATTTATTTCTGTTGATTATATATATATATATATATATATATATATATATATATATTATATATGTGTTTGATTTGTTCAGTGAACTAAAGACTATTGAGCAAACCCCTTTAGTACTTTAGTAAATGCACAATACAATGTGGCTAAAACTTGTACATTCTTGTGTCACAGCTTCACCGATTCGGATTGTTGACGCGCCTATGCCTCACAAGATCACGACTCTGTTCTCTAAACCTCCCGAGGAAAGAGTGCTAGTTCTGGAGAAGCTAACCACTCTGAAATCTGACAGAGAAGACTCTAATGCATCAAAAACTGGTAAGATTTACAAAGTAACTGACCTGAATTAAAATGGTTGTGTGTGATTTATTTTAAAATATATACACAAAAATATCTCACCATACTGTACATGTTGCAACTGGGGAAATTTTGGATTACTAATGTTCTGAGGTGCTTGCGTATTACAAAGACCATACAACAAAAGTGCAGTCCACTACAATCTATGATGGGTTAATATTGTGCCAAACTCTAAATAACACTATTGAAGGCCCATAAAATGCATTTATATCTTTTGACAGAATTGCCTTAAATAACCGTAAGTATTCGTATTTAATCTCTTCACTTAACATATTTTAATATATAATGTTACTAAATGCCGTTTATTTATCTGCAAATGCAATCTGTATGATATCATGAGAATGTGTTAAAACCAGAACAACTGAATTAATTGAAACACTGGTCATTCTTACATGGTTTGTTTAAAGCCATCTTGGCTTTTTTTTGCTTTTTTGGGAAAAGCCATCAAAGTCCACTGCAGCAGAAAACCCTGTTTGGCTGTGTTTCTGTAAAGTGCTTGGACAACAGCTAACCATATTTATTGATTCTGAGATCTTAGCACAAGCATTTATTCTTTTTTCTCTCCAGCATAACCAATCATGGTCCGTGTAGATGAGTAGCCAATAACACAAAAATGTGTGACTGAGAAAACCCTACTCTTAGTACCACATGGTGCCAGAATGTTGTATAACCAACTGCGTTTAGCATTTTAAAATATTTTTACTGTATAAAATGTGCACCTTGTGTCTGATTTATTTCAGTGATGAGCAAAGAAATCATACTTCCTATGAATGGCTTCACCGAGGAAAGGCCAGTAGAAAATGGCAGAGTAACAAGCACACGTGAGGACTGGCCTGACTGGGATGATGCTGAGGGGAAATCTGGCAAGGGCCAGGCTGTCCAAAGACAAAGTATCCAGCTTGAAGATGGTTCTTCTGAAGTACTAACCAATACTACAGATGATGTGGAAGAACCCTGGGATGATTTTGAAACTTCAGAGGTCATCTCAACAGACTCGCCTCCTACCAGTTTACCTGACCCATCACAGTCCTCAACAAAGTATACCAGAACATCTGTACTCACTGCAACGTCTGCATCTGCAAGAGAATCTAGAGCACTTAAATTAATGTCCCCTTCATTAAAAAGTGATTCAGAGAAAAACATATCGGATACAGGCTGGGAGCAAAGTTCAGGCAACCTCAAGCCTAGCAAGTCAAGTTTAGCTGCAGAGGCCACACATAAAAGTGCACACAGGGTAACAGGAGCTGTAGGACTTGGGGAAGAGTTCACCATTGAGGTGAAAAGTAAACCGGACCGAGATCGAGAGCTGGACTTTTTTGCTGACATGGAACCAGAAATAAAGATTTCCTCATCCAGCATGTTTTTCAATGTCGGGGGTTCAGTTAGAAGGTCCGAGGAAGTTCCACTGACACCGCTGTCTGGCGCAGAGCCAAAAGATACACACACTGTTACAACACTGGACCTGAATACCAAGTTTGCTGCTAAAGACCTGACCGAGGTGAGAGTGCATTTATAGAGATTTGTGTTGGGGGGGGGGGTTGGCTTGAGAAATAGCTTGAATGAGTTATAACTGAGAACCATCTGCATTTTTAGGCAGTTACAATCCAACATACATCCCAACAAAAATTGGGCTGTGCCTATTGACACACGCTGTTTACAACAAAACGGCGTGACATGACGACAGCAAAGCATGTTAACAAAAGTTTAAACAGCAATTTTCTGTTCAGGCCAACTTCAAACTTAAATTATTTTCATGTCATTTTATATTCTTCTTTAATGCTTCACATGACAGTTTTTCTTTCATCTCACAGACTGAAGCAGACGGCTGGGGGGATAGTGATATCAACTGGGAGGATGAGAATGACTGGTGCTGAACTCTGATCTATATCTATCTGCCATATAAAGCCGTGCAAAGCAGAGTGGACTAAATGAAAAATCTGGGAAGCACAATCATGATCATACCTACTAAAACACTAACACTTTAGTGCTAAAGAAAAACATCCCTGACTATGTGGCAGTGAGAGAGAGGTTCTACACTCAAACTGAAACAGCTTTTCCCCCCCAGGGATTTTTTTTGTGTGTTTAAAATGATTTAAAATCAGTGTGTTTACTAACAATAATGATGTAAAATAGCAAATTTGATCAAATGCCAACAAGGATCTTATTACTTTACATGTGTGATATCTATGCCTATGTGAATATCAAAGTTTGACTGGTGTTATTTATAATCGTAGGCCATTCATTATACAGTTACAGCTTTGCTAGCAGTTTAGAACGATCTTCGCAAAATGTTTAGAAGGAGGCTGTCAATTGGTAAAATATTTTTAACTAGTTGAATCCAATAGTCTACAGCTAAAAAGCTTTGCCAATGTTTACGATGATATGGGTGATTTTATTGGAAGTACACATGCTGATTTTTTTCAGGGTTCTAGATTTTTGTTTCTGCCACACATTTTATTATAACAATGAGCCTGGTAAAATTGCCAATCTTAATGTATGGTATATGTTTTGTAATTGTTTTTGGTAGGGTGTAAATGTGAAGGAGTATAAAGTAATTTATTATCAGATGCTGCCACAATAAAAAAATTTTTATTGTATGTGTTCTTGGTCAATATGAGTGTGTGATCAAGACACTTGTTGGTAGTCACTCACATTCATAATATAAATAGATGCTATGATGCATACGGTACAATAAGAGAAAAAGGTGAAAAAGAGTATAAAATTCAGTATACAAGGGTAAATAAAGTGTTCATTACTTTTAATAAAAAGTGCAATTTAAACATATGTCTAAAACCAGTTGCATGGTCATGTAATTAGTACAACTCGGGTAATCAGCTTGTTCATGTTCTGTGTGGTAACTTTATCAAGATGCGTCAGAAGTACTGTTTCTACTCAGCTGCGTAATGAGTGTAAGCAAGTCCTTTAGTCTGGATGTTACCCACTGTGGAGGAGACGAAATAGCCCCTAATATTCCCTGCAGCGCATTCAGAGCATGTTCTGCAGTTTGAAAGTAGTGCTTGTACTCTTCCTCGGAGGTCATCTCCTGACGTGCTCGTTTTGTACAGGGCTAAAAAATAAAAGCAGACTTTTAGTAGTAAATAAGTTCGACACAATTAAGATTGAAAAAGTAAATGAAGGGTCCTTGTCTTCATTAATCATCACACTCACTGAAATCAGGTGTTGATTTGGACTGAACTGATTAGGGGAAGGAGAATAGTTAATCTGATTAAACTTTTCATAACCTCAAATGAGAGGGGACATGGTAAGTGAGTGCAAACAGTAAATTAAAGCTTAATGTTACTTGTATTAAAACTACAGATACAGGATTTAGTTGATCAAACTTATAAGCAGTCAGATGTGGAAAGCAATGAATTATTTTACTGTAATTGAGTATTCAAGTACATGCACTATTTTTGCTACATTATATAACATGTAGAATTACAGTGGTACCTTGAGATACGAGAAGTCCAACATACAAACCAAACCTAATTACTGTGTTCTTGCCTTGGAGATCGATAAGTTTGACTAACAGGTGAATGGGTTCATTAACTGAATAGTAATTTTCTGTGCGGAATTAGCATGTTCTCTGTGTGTGTGTGTGTGTGTGGGGGGGGGGGTTGCAGGTTAGAAGGCACTGGGATGAACAGATGTAAATGTTTTATGAGAGAGTCTGTACTCAATGACATGTTAATCACATTCACGATAATATTTTTGACTGATACAGTTATTTGTAATTAAGAAATTTAAGTAACTTTAACATGAGTATAATACTCCAGTAATTGGTGTTAAAGCCTACAACACAAGTGAGAGGAGATCCAACTCACTATATAATGCAGTAGTTTAGAACTTTACCCCCAATTCAACATTTCCATGTAAATAAAAATAAAACACTGATTTCACCTCCACGACAAAAGATGTGTCTTTAGTTGTATTTTCCTCTTTTTCTAGTCGGTCATTGTGTACTTCTGTCACATTTGCTTCCTCTCTGAGCCTTATCATGTGCGCCTCTGCAGTTCCCTGATCTGCAATGACCTGTAGAAATAAACATCATTTTATATTCACCCACACACACTATTAAAAAAACAATAGTTTTCAGTAGAATATGTTGTCACATACTTTGCTGAGGAAGTTCACAACTTTGTTCTTAGTACTGTCCAGTGTCAGACTTTGAGAGATAACCTCCTCATGATTAGTGGCCTTCAAAAAAAGGACAAAGCTACGTTAGATCAGAGTTAACCAAGAATAATGATTTTTTTAGAACAGGATAGACTTAAAGGTCATCGATTTATTTTGCACTGTTAAGGTACACCTCTGCAAAAATGGCAAATGCTTCCAAGGCATGTTGATGGAGAATCCAAGAATCATGAGCCAGCAGAGAACCAAACAGCAAACTGAGCCTGGGCAGGACCTGAGACTACACACCACAGAAAATGAAAAATGTTATCAAGTGCTGAGCAAACGAATAATAAGCAATACAGAAAAGGTCTACACTGAGAGTGGTGTTTCTGCTTGGTGGTAAACGGACAGCTTAGAATGAACAAAACTGCTTATCTTATGTGTCAGATGTTTCCTACAAGCCAGGTACAAACTTATTTGCAAAAATTTTTCTGAAGGCAAGACACAGCATAACACTTGGTGTTCTGCAGTATTAAAGTAAATAAATCTTTAGAAATTGATAACTACATTCCAGTAAATTACTAGTGGGTCTTAAATGTGTAATATGTGCTTATGTGTGTAAATTTTACCTATATGTCTATCTACTTTGTGTAACTGTATTACTGTTAATGCATGCTCAATGTGACTCCATTAGTAAAACATTAATGTTCATGAATTTATGTTAGTGCATTCAATTATACAACCAATTACTCCTTATATTAAAAGAACACATTAAACATAACATTTTCCAATGTAAACGTTTTAGGGTTTATGTGGAATTATATCAACAACTAGGGTTGCATACTGTGCACGAAAGAATAGTATGGAAGAACATAGTGTACCTTTATGGGGAGTGAGTATGTTTCTAAATGGTCAAAATAGTATAAACTATTAACCAGCCAACCACCAACCAGTACATTTTCATTGTTTCTTTGTTGTTACCTGAATATCAGATGGAACAAAAACTTTCCCCATAGAAGCCAAAAACTCCAGAGAAGCCAGAACCAATTCATCAGGACATTTGTGCAGATCTAGACCACTCAGGCATGTAAAACTCTACAAATACATACAAACGTATAAGCACATATCTATTTTAATTTAAATATAATTACTACATTTATACATGAGTGAACTGCAATTAGGGGGATTACTCTCCAGCAGTAACTATTTTAACCATTAAAATGTTGGGTTGCAAATTTAATTAACGCTCCATGTTGATACTCCATGCTAAAACTATTACATGTGTTGATGAATTTTGTGTCATATGTACAGCATATGAAAAGAATAATAAAAAGAGCTGGTGTAGAATAAACATACTAATTGAGCCGATTTCTTAACTGAACCACTGAACTCAACAGCATTTTAAATGCTAGTGTTCTCACGCCACTTTTGGACATTTTCACATGGACAGCATGGATGAACTACATATGGTCAAAATGTCGCTTAGGTAATGATGAGGAAATGCTTCAAACCTGAACAATAGCTGGTGGTTCTATATTTTTAATGATGTTGGCTGACACAGACAGAAGCAGCTTGAAGGTGCATTGGAGCGAGCAATGAATTTGAACCTGCAAAGGGACAATTATTTCTGTGACTACAAAAGTGTTTATTTAATCAGATTAACCAAGACAAGTGATGTAAACTGATGGTCTTGTCTGTACCTGAGTAGCATACATGCGACTCCACAGCTGGTGAATAATCTTTAGTAACAAGGTCAAGCTTTCAGGCGGCAGGCCTTCTCCTCGGACTAGCATCAACACACATCCCAATGCCATGTTCTGAAAAAACAAATGACAGAGCTGTAAAAACATTTTAATAATTATTATTTAAAATCACTGCACGACACACATGAAGCACATTGCTAAACAAAACATTCATTTATTTTCACACACAGGAACAAATGTTAAATATCTAGCTGTCTTGGCCAGACAGCAGGTGTTCACTGGTCAATAAAGTTGCAGGAGATTTATTACATATTTATGACTTTTTAGCAGGTAGTCTAATCTAGAGAGATTTACAGAAGTGCTTCCACACTAGTAAGCATTACTAGTAAGCATGTCCTTAATGCTCTTGATGCCCGTCTTCCTTCTGGTCCCAAATGGAGAATCAAGTTAAACAAAACCAGACTCAAGGCTAGTGGTTGCAAGGTATTGAGCAAAGTTTAGAGGCAGCGTCTATTTTAGAGGCAATGCAATGTCGTTCAAAAACTGGATGTGGCAAAGATGAAGACACTGCGAGTTAGGATGATGAAAAAGTGTGGTTAAGGTAGAGGTAAAATTATTCAGAAACAAGGAAAGATTGAGATGGTTTGGGCATGTGCAGAAGAGAAATGAGAGGTGTACACGGTCAAAGCCCCACATTGATGGGATGATAGAAAGGGATGTCCAGATGTCATGGCAAAATAAAATAAATAAATTACATTTCTTTTTGAAAAAACATCACAAATATCTATAAAAAGAAATTCCACTGCAAACTTTGTAAAGCTTGATGCATTTGCAGATATAACTATATTGTATGAATAACCTTTTATTTCAAGACATAAAAAACCTTGCTGAAAATACATCTGATTTGGTACTGGTCACATACTTCTAATTTCCTCAGTATTTAACAATTCTGGGATTGCTTTTATTCACAATGTCAACGTTTGTTCAGGGCCAGCTGAGGAAACTGATCACAATACTGAGCTGTGGTCCAAAAACAATGTACATGAGTTATCCTTTACTAATAATATCTCCAAATGAAATGGCACAACACTTCAAATTAAAATATATAAATTATTGATGTTAATGTCTTCATAAATCCAACCACTAATAGCTAGACCAGTACAGTTGACTTTCAGTTAGATCACAGAGCACATTGCAGCATTTTTTGTTTGTTGCAGCTCTCGAACTCCTGAAAGATTCTTATGTGGAAAAAACACCACTTTATTTAAATCCCTTTGAATTTGAAGTGATTTCTGAGTCTGTGCGTACGTTAGACTCTTGGCTTATTATGTCTTAACAAAGTACACTGAACAATTTATAAAAAAAATAGCTAGAAATTCAATTACATTGGTTTGTGAACCAAACAGGATAAACCTATGTCACTGTTTAATATGGAGTATTTGATTTTTTAAAAAAAATTTGGATTTTGTTTTGCATAATTTGACACACAGCAGTGTGTATGCAGTTTGATGCTAAAATAAAAAACCTTATACAAAAAGTAAAAGTAACCCGAAAACAAATCAATAAAAATACAGATAAAATATAGATTGAATTTGCCATGTAAACAGTGACACAAATGAAAAGCAAAAATTTGCTAAATGTTCGCCTCACCAGCGCATTTATATCTCCCAGTCTGTAGCCAGTTTCTTGCCACGCATCCAGCGCAGCTTTGGCAATGCTTAGCACTTCATCCACCACATGAGCACGAACATCCAAACAAAAACTCCTGAGCAAAACAGCATGCCACACACATGCATTTTCACTCAGAGAGGGTGGAAAGTGCTTTAGAAAGTCCATCTGAGGAGAAACACATATAGAATGGTACCACAAACAATGATCAAAGTAGCAACTGAAACACAGATTCCTGCGAACACTAAACACAGTGCCAGGGACATCAGAAAACAATGACCATTCTTAGTGCTTAAGGTTTTTCACACAGTTGGTGAAATCTGTTGAAGCATGTCTGCTGTAGTGTTCATTTCAGTTTCCTTTGCTAGATGGCTAGATGTCGACGTGCTTGACTAACAATTGGAAGGTCAGTGGTTCAAGCCATAGTTTGGCCCTTAAGCACGACCATTAACTCTCTTTTGCTTACACTGAATATGGATAAATGAATTCGCTAAATGCCACAATTTCAAGCGTTTATTCCCTTTCAATGTGCGCATGTTTCACCAGAAAATACAAAAAATAATAAATGAATTTAATTTTGAAAAAGTAATCCAATTTGCAAATTAAAAACATACTCCTGGCTGGTCCATGAGAAACACAATTTCTTAAAAATGCTTTTGTGTCTAACCTGGTGATGTGGGGTCATAAGGAATAGGAGGCGTCTCAGCAGCAAATCCAAGTGAATGTTTTGAAAGCTTTTACTTGGACAAGATTTTATCTAGCAATAAAAAAAGAAGAAAATACATCACTTCAACATGAAGCATCAGCATTATCAGATACATCAGAAGTTCAAGATACACAGTACGAAATAAATAAAAAAATACATACACATACACACGATACAACAAGTACGTAATAAGTAAATGTGTGTGTATGTGTATATATATAT
>JAOUQU010382587.1:0-12234 GCA_028566735.1 Ammoglanis amapaensis
AATAAGACATAGTGGGGCTTTTGGGGATAAAAAGAAAGTAAGACGCTGTCTTATATTCGGGGAAACACGGTACTTCTATCGTTTCACCAATGTTTTTTAATTATTTATATGATCTTAATGCATAATCCCACCCACTTTTAATAAAACGCAAGTGATTGTGATTATGTGCTTCTTTCAGTTTTTAAGTGTATATATATTTTTGCACACACGAGACAAAAGTAATGACAGATTTCATAATGTATTGGAGTAAAACGATTTTTGACACTTCAATGTAGTGACGTTAAAGGAAAAGTACCCCAAAAGAAAAATACTCCTGTAAAGTACAAATACACTAAGATATTATTTAAGTACAATAACAAATTACATTTACTTCAGAAGTTAAATTCAAGTTTGGTGTGCAGGTGGAACATGGGGACTTTGATAGAGCTCCAGCGTCTCCCAGTGGTTCTCCTCAGCTTAAGATTCAGCAGATCCTGTTGCAAGTGTTAGACCGCTTCTACCCCAGACATTACAGACATGCATGCAAGATGGAGCAACTCCGGTAAACACACCAACATCTGCAGTAAAGATGTTTCATTTTCTTTGCATTTGACTGTGCTGCCGATGGAATCGTCAGTAAATAGATTTGAGCTCTGATCCACGTGCTGCAAGTGCACAGTAGAGGGCAAAAAGTCATGTAACCGGCACTAACACACAAAGCCACTAGAGAGCAAGTCATGTGACCACCACGAACACACAAAGCTCCCTGCGAGTTTACTCTAGCTCAGTAATGCAGTGTATCATGGGATGGAGGAGAGTTACAGGTGATCACACTTCTTCGGCTCTTCCAATACTTTAATACAAAGAATAATCTTTTAAAGACTAGTGGAATTTGTAAATGATTAATACCTGTAAGCAGTTTATATGGAGTAAAGTTGAGCACTTCTTTGTATCTGTATGTTCATCACCCCTTAAATAAAACCTAAGCATGCGTAGTCTCAAGTCTTTGCACCATGGACACAAGAAAATTTAATTCTATAGAAATGGACTCGCAGTCACTGAGATGTGTACATATTATAGCACTTTAGCTGATTGTTTGGACATGGGAAGAATCCATCCAAATAAAATAATACACCAGGATAAGACACACAATCTCACTACTGACACATTGATGGACTGAATGTCTGCTTGTCTGTCATGCAAAAAAATTAGCTGATAAAACACTGCTTTTCAAACACAACTCTGGAACACTTGATTACCCTCACAGAAGGACATGCATAATTTTCTGATTGAACTTCTCTTTATTTTGTAGAGAGCTGGCTGAGCGTCTGGCTGCTAAGTGGTCTGTCTTGCGCGGATGCACTGCCCCTGAATGCACAAGAATCTACTTAACTGTGGCTCGCAAATGGCCACTGTTTGGAGCCAAGCTGTTCAGTGCTAAAGTAAGTGTTCTTTTCTGTAAAAATATATTTTTGAATGTTTTTTTTTTTTAACTGTCACCATTATTTTTATTTACTGCAAAAAAATAAACTGTGTAATTTAGTTTTCTTTTATTCCCTCTACATCTTTTTATGTAGCCACTGCCTCCTTCTCAGTTGGAGCTGAAACAAGTGTGGCTTGCCGTCAGTGAAGATGGTTTAAGTGTGTTGGACTACAGTATGGTATGTGTGTGTAGTGTACAAATTTCATATGTCTCAAGTACAACAATGTCAGCAATATTTGGGGCAGTTCTATAGTTATCGTTTGGCCACATCTATATTTTTCAATATGTGATGATAATAAAATGACTATGTAAGTTGCTGCAATTTTTGTGTCATTTTGAACCATGAAACATTCTAGTAGAGACACTGTATAGCCACACTTATAACGCATGCACTATTAGTCTATGAGTGGGTCAGAGAGATTTTATTTTCATTTTAACTACATGCAAGAAAGGAAATGCCGATTCTCCAGGACCACGTTGCAACATGGAACACGTGTGCAAAAACGTGTGTATGTGTGTGTCTGTCCATCTTGTGTGTACATTACTTAGTCATGCATGTTTGTGTATGTCATCCCATCATGTGTGTATGCTTAAGACCATTATGTGGGTGAGGCCTGGTATTGTCCTGGTGAAATAGACAGACTTAATTGTTGTCTCTAACGTATCAGCTTGTATTGTATTTGTACCACTAGTGTCTTTACATTTACACCCATCACCCATGCAGTGGACATTTGTTGCACTCCCATGCATAGAGAATAATCCCACATTGGTTTGGTCTTTTTTAATGGCTTATAGCTCAGACAACTTCTGGACAAAATTAAAACGTGGCTTAAACTTAGCATAAAAAATTCATGACAATTATTTTCCATGATTGTTTACCTGAGACCATGGAGATGTGCCCATTAATGCTAGCATGATGCTTTCTCAAAAAATACTATTTTGGCATTACTATTTGACATCAATCTCTAATCATCTACAATTTTCCAGAACTTACAGTTTTCTGCCTCAAAGAGCTAAATAATTTGCAATATTTCCCTGAGAATTCTTTTAACTATCTTAACTTATTTTAAAGCTATGCCTGTATCAGATATCAGTTATACTGCTAATACTTTTTTGCAGCAATATTACTTAAATATAAAGTATTGCTTGTTCTTATTTTGTCCCAAATTATTTGAATGTGCTGCTTGTTTCACATTCTGTTGTTTTTATCTTCACAGTATTTTGTCAATCTGTTTAAGTTGAAGGAAAAGTATGATTATTTTATTTATATAGCGAAGCATGCTATTCAAAGTTAAGCCTGAACGTTTGACCACAGCTGGAATGGCCCACTGACCTGAATGGTCATGACGTTTGTCCGCCTGTCTTAAGTTCAACTTACAAAAATCCATGTCAAACAGAGTAAACAGTAGCGGCTTAGGTCTGTAATTTACTCTGACCCTACATTCTAAACTTTCAATTTGGTAAAGTCATGTCCTTTCTCCAACTCCACATTTAAGTCTGTGCAGAAAACCAGTAACCCATGGTATCTAGACTTTGCCATGATTGGTGGTCAGTAGAAAGTTCCAGCAGAGTTCACGTCATGAAATAGGCCTAAGGAAAATAGCTTGCTTAGTTTTAAATGTATGTTTTGAATAACATTCAAAAGGCAAAACTATTAGGGTACTTTTTCAGTGCAAGTATAATTATTTTCTGTTTTGATTTGTTTGATTTTAGCATTTACTGGTCACATATCCCTACCAGTCTGTGATCACTTTTGGTGGGTGCAAAGAGGACTTCATGGTGGTGGTCAGCCAGAGTAAAGACCAGACTTTTGGGAAGAGAACTGTGGAGAAGCTCACATTTGCAATGGCTCAACCGAAGGTAAGAAAAGATATTTACATCAAATCAGAGTATTTTTTTAATTTCTGCTTATTGTTGGTGAAATTGAATCTTTAAGAAAAATGGAAATCTCATTGGAAGCAAAAACAACTCCAAAAACTTTGGAAGTTGAGATAACATGGGTTACTGGTTTTCTGCACAGACTTAAATGTGGATTTCACCGTTCACAGATGTCTAGAACTAGACTAGTTAAATATACTAGATGATGGTCCTTGCTCTTTGCAGTGTTATGACAAGTTCTGTTAGACTTAGAACTTAAGAATGAATTGTTGAACATGTAAGATTTCCTACCATGGTGGCCTGTCTGAGATTTTTTTTCTCCAAAATAAAGTACATAACAGATTTAATAAGTTAACTAGTTCACAAACTCAGACAGCAGACTATCAAAGGTTGGGTCAAAAAAAGCAAAATAAGTTTAGAATTTAGAATAGCAGTGGCAAGTTCTCATCGCAAATGAAATGCTGTTGACGAAAAACATGACCTGTGACTTGAAGAAAAGAATAGTGAATATGTTGGCGCGTTCCTTTATGTCCAAAGACTAGCCTGGGGGCCAATTGTGGCCCGTAGCCTCACAGTCAATAATATGTGTTATTCAATAGTATCATCATGAGTGGGGTTTTTTTTTCAATCCATTTATCATTTATTCTTGTATTTTATTTTACAAACAAAACTAAAACTGGTGAACTAATTAAATTAAATATTACAATTAAATTCAGTGGCAGCCCGTTTTATATTTAATATGTTTGATCAGTCGAAAAAGAATATATAAAAAACCGTTATCGATATCGGACCACATCGGGATGTGATTATGTGCTATAATTTATGTAATGTTTATTAAACCTTTATTGTGTAATATGCACATATAGCAAACGTACAAACAAAAACGACAGTTGCTTTTATGCGAATGGTACAAAGAAAGTCCGGCTGTTTTTTTGGCACCCACATATTTTTACTTCAACAAATCTGGATGTATTTGCAAAAGGTTTGGAGTGGTTTAGGTTTTTTGGATAAAGACAGCTGAAGTCAAGAGTTTGGATACTTGTGGGATGTGGTTGTGGAGACATGGGGTACAGGGGATTAGATGGTCATAAAGAGTAACCAATGAGAAAGTGATGAGGAAAATTGCAGAGGGCTGATTACTGATTTTGATTGTGTTATGAACCCAGTACCCTGAACCATATCATCACAGGATCGTCATATAACACTACTGGTCAAACTGGGTGTCCCTAAAAGATTTGAATATATATTTAATTACAAATAATTTATACATGCCACAACTCTTTCTCTGGGCAGATTTTGGAGCTGACTTTGCTGATGGCCAGTTATATCAACTGTACAGTGGGAGCAGCAGGGAGCCAGATAGCACCAGGCTCAAGAGAAGACAAAAAGCTGTGGGATGTTGAGAACAGACACTTCCCATCTATGACTTACACAACCAAAGGACCCACACTGCTGTAAGGGCCTATCATATCGGCCTATATGGGACAACTGGTACGAATGGTAAAAATGAAAAGATGACATTGTGTTTGATTGCTTGGGGCTTAATGTATTTTGCCTTACAGTTATGAAAGGGATAATGCCGATACCTACAAAAATGACGGTGAACCAGTGTGTTCTGTATAAGCTACACATTTCTTGTACTCGTACTCTTTGGTAGAGAGATTTCAGGTTGACTCGCTGCTCTTACAAATTCACTTTCCGATACAGTTAAGCTGCAGAAGGCACTTTTCTAACTTTCCAGAAAGGACTTGAAACTAACTTGAAAGCAAGAGAACTTACAGTTCATAGTTAATTATAATATTAGCAGGTTAATCTGTTTGAGGGAGTAACTTTACACTTCATTTTAGAGTTTTTATTGATATTATGGTTGTAAATGTGAATAATACAGACAGCAGGTTTCTATCTGAAATTGCTTCTGTATATTATATCTGCAAGTTTACTGTTCTTCTAAAATTTTTAATTACCGAAGTTGACAATTAACATTTATTACATTACGTATTATAATATGTAATTACTACATCAAAGAATGGGTGGGACGAGTACCAATAATGAAATGATTTATTAGTAAATGCTTTTGTTTACACTTACTAATGAATCATTATTATTATTAACAGTGGAAATATTGGCAGACTAGAGAGCCCAGATCAAATGTTAGTCACTTCCCTGTGTGCACTACCCTCTAAATGACAGTGCATTTACATAAGTGCAGGGATTAAGTTGTACCTATGGTATGGTGTAATGGACACGCATTCCTCAATGCAATGGAAAAGGTTTGACTGGTCCAAGATGACCAAGCGTTCATCATTAGGCCAGTGATGGTTCAGTGGCCATGTTAGAGACTAAGGGCCTTGCTCTGGAACCCCCAACATTGGCAGCTGAGACTTGAAACAGTCACTTAAAAATTATTTTCAAGTGTTTGTGAAATGCTGAAAATTAAATGTGTACCAGAGTGCACTGGTAGTGGCCAAGGTGTTATTGATTGCCAGAAGACCAAGGCTGTGGTGTCTGATGGATCCGTTGTCACTTAGGTTTATTCCTCTTTTTACCCTTTCACTACTGTGATTGGTCATTGTCAATGAATCCGTACGTAAGCCACTTTAGCTGACCTCACACTTGCTGAAGGAACCATATTTAAGACATCTTGACTTTTTGTGCCCTAATCCTTGTTTTGATTGGCCATTTAATTCATTCAAATCTACACTCAATCATTATCGTTATAATAACCCTGCTAAAACATTTTTGTCATTTTTGAATACTGAAGTTTGTTTAGGTCACAATAAAGTCTTAAAGGATCGGCTGTTGTTTTGTAAGTCTTCTGACAATGCAGAGTGAGTTTTGGACCCTTATTGACCCAGGGCAACAATCTCTAACAAGGGCAAAAACATGCAAACTCTACAGTGAAAGGTGTTTATTATTTAATTACAACCATTATATCCTGTGTCTGAGAAACTAAAATTAATAAATGATTTATTTACACAGTTTACACAATAGAAAACTACGGACGACACTTACAAAACTAACCATGAGGCAGGCTAATTAGGCTATATTTTTATGAATTTATTTGATCCATTTTGTAAAAACTTCGAAATGGATTAAATCAAAAGGGCTACTAGTTTTTTCACCATTTTATTTAATTTTTTTTTACAAAAATGTTCCTGTCCACCATATATGTTGGTGGAATTGTACTTACATAGGGTAATATATATATAAACACTTGTTTACCTGTAATATATGGAAATTAACAAATATGGATTAAAAGAGCAAAGTCCTTATTTTTTAGTCTATTAGTATCCGTATTCACCAACATGTGGAAATATTTTACTGTAGAAATGACGAAGAATCTCCCGTGTGCAAAACCATGTTCATGCAAGGAAAGCACAAGATTTCTGCTGTCAAGGACTGTAGTTTATTTTCTCAGCAAAATGAATGTGAAAACATTCAAACAAATGCAATGCCTCAAAAACTCATTTTGTGTGAATGACCTGTACAAAACAATTTATAGTTTTAGCAGAACCTTCAGGTACAAATAATTAGCTTTGAATTTTCTCTACTGACTACACTACTAGAATTGTGTAGCTATTAAACTTGTCTGTTTAATTGTAAATTTAATTGTATGTAGATGATCAGCTTGACTTTTCTATTTTTTTTAAGCGGTCCAGATCATATCATGATCAGTTTTAGGTAACGCATAATTTCACTGTATTAAACAACCTGTTTCTTCCCCTAACTAAAATAATGTGGATATATATTCAGGGTTTGTTTTTCTTTACATGCATATTAAAGTTATTTTGAAGGTTTTGAATTTAAGAGACTAGGTTGCTGTTAAAGGATTGCCTGAGTCAGTGTTGCAACCTTCATTTCAGCTATTATCATTGTGGGACAAATGTTGTTTAAAAAATCTGGTACCTAAGGGTTAAATTCAAATACTGGTAAAACTATAATTTCAACTTTTAGGATTAAATAAATAAAATTAAATATTAATAATAAAATGTACATATACACAGCATAACTATGTGCACTACTTTCAGACAGGGAGGTCGATCTTCCCAATGCGCTATTGTTGGAATTAACCTGGAGGAGTGTTAAACATATTATAAATGACTTGAAAACTTTAATGGATGAAACCACTAAGTTTTTAATATTTTTGTGTTTGAGTAATGTCACAGCTTCTGCTAATCGGCGTGCTTTGCTAAATCAGTTCACGGTACATTGATGTTTCGATGTGATGTATAAAATATTCAATGATCAAAATAAATAGCTTTGAAAGACTATCATATTTCTTTATTTGCTTTACACACAAAGCAAATGCCTACCCGACCCACCGTGACACAAACCAGGTTCAAACAGTAGTTTGAAATAAAAAGCATTTAAAAATTAAATGCACATCTGCCCGCATTCAAACACTTATCAGATTATTTCTGCAACAATTCATTATTTCAGTTATAAACAAATGGAAGAAATTCTGCCATTAAGCAAAAAATTACTCAAATTTCAAAATAAGTGTTCAGAATGTATATTTGAATGCTCATTATAGGATATTGAGCCTTGGTGTAACTTTAGTAGTGTCATGGTTTAAATCGGACCCAAGACTGATAAAAACTGATTTAATCAATAGATTTATTTGATTGGTAAAGATCGACAGATAAAGATTAATTTTATAGATGAAAATTATGATTGATACAGATTCAATAAATAGATTTAATTTATTTTAAATATGTATTTATTTAAAATAAAATTAGTGTGACATACAGAATAACTTAAAGTTTGATTTAGATTGAATTGATGATTTTCATTACTAGATTGCCAAATTTGATTAATATTTTAATATATAAATATTAATTTGACTGATATTCATAAAGATTGGTTGATGGATTGACTTGGTAGCTTCATAAGATTCAGAAAAAGTGATAAATATTGATCGCATTGATCTGATAGATAACAATTACTTTGATAAGCTGCTTTAATTGATAGATTGATACTTTATATTCTAGCCTTAACATTCTGTTTCAGTGCTAAAACATTTTACATAATGAACAAAAACGCAATCACAATGGAGAATAAAGCGCACCTGTCTAGCTTTAGTTACCTGGGTTACAGTGTGTTACTAAGTTACAACGACGCTAAAGTACACCCACCCACTTCCGGGTCCTCTGACACTGCTGTTTGTGTTTGGTGAATTTTAAACGAGATAATCACAGCACTCGTCCAGATGAAGTAAGATTTTATTGATAACACTACTAGTTCTGTGTTTTACATTGTTTGAGCAATGTAAAACACGGTACAAATGGTCACGTTGTTTTGACTACTTTAGATCGTATAATTAGGTTATAAAAGTGAAACTGGATCAAACCTTTGAACAGGAGCATGGTGTTCATGCTCGTTTAAGCTCTTCAGTGTACTTTACACTATTTTGTAGACTCCAGCCACCTCCCAAAGTATTTTGTTTCCTGCGGTTAGTCATAGGTGCAAAAGATTTATGTTAATATAAAAACACAAATGAGCACAAAACTGTTCATTGGGTTCTAACATTCTTTTTTACACATTGATTACATTCATGACAAGAACAGAGTCTTCATTACATTCATTGTTACAAAAGTTTATATCAAACACAGGACAATTTTGTCTCCAATTGACCTCAATTGAATATTTTTTGGCTGTGGGAGGAACCCGGAGTGTCTGGCTCTGTTAAAGGTCTATGTGCTTGAATGCCATTGGAAAGTTAAGCCAAAGCATCTCATGAAACTCAAGTCAGGATTTAAAGTGGACTTCCTTATAGCATTGTCCTGACTGTACAGATGCCGGACTGCAGCCTTACTGACAAGCTTAGGAATGAACTGGAACATCAGTTAATCTTGATGGTTATAAGTACATACGCATAGTATTTACACCAATTCTCATTTGGACCTTTTAAACAATGTGATTCAAAACTGTTGCCTACAGGATGTTTTAAAAAATATCAAAGGTTATTGACAAATCTGATCAATTTCAACTTTCTCCAAATAATACATATACACACATTATATAATAATACATGTTACCATCATGTAAATGTTTGATAAATGACTACACAAATCTGGGCTACATAAGCATGCATTTGCAGAAAAGAAATGTAGCATGCACTTTCATAGTAGGACTGTGAACATTTCAAGGATCAACTATAAAATGTATTTATTTACTGAGCATTTTAACGTCATGTTATAAACTCTAGGTCATATCCATGACAAGAAACGTTCATTCATCACACAAGTTTATAATGATACACAAGTTACATCAAACACAGTCATGGACAATTTGGTCTCTTCCATTTGCATTACCTGCATGTTTTTAGACTATGGACGGGAACCAGAATACCTGGAGTGAAGTCCCCGGCTGACCCGAAATTCGAACCAAGGACTTCTTGCTGTGGAAGAAAAATACAGTGCAACCAACTAAGCCACCCCAACTATGAAAAAAGATAGAAAATTTGGTCTCTTCAATTTGCCTTACCTGCATGATTTTGGACTATGGGAGGAAACCAGAATACCTGGAGTAAAGTCCTTGGCCAAACAAAGATTTGAACCAAGGACTTCTTGTTGTGGAAGAACAGTACTGACGACAGTGCTACCCACCCCAACTATGAAGAAACATAGTTGTAAAACAGACATGTTCACAGGTCTACTTTAAACATTTATGGTAATTTGACCACTTCATAATGCAACTATTAAAGTTCACAAGTCCACTGTAAACACACAGGTCTACTACGCAAGTTCACATTACAAATGTAAAGCTAATAAAAGTTAGATTTACTAATCGTCACAATTCTAATGCTAAGCTATGAAAGTTCACACTTCTACATTAAAGGTTCACATTTGTAATGTAAAAGGTTAAAGTTCTAATATGAAACGTCACAGTTCTACTGTAAGAGTTCATATTTATAATTTAATCTCTTCAGTTCTACAGTAAAACTTCACAGTTCAGTTTTACTACAAAGTTCATCTCGTTTGCTGGATTTTGGCGCATTTCCATTTGCACCTTTATGAAATGGCGACCAAGAAAGGGATCCACCGCGACCCTGAGATGTAATCACACAATGAATGGATGAATGTACACGTTCTATAGTGCAAAAAATAATCAATTTAGTGGAAGAATGTGCGTTTAAACGTTATGACCTATTGCACAATTAAAATAACCCCCAGAGTCGCTGCGGGCGGATGTTCAGTCCTCCAACCGATTCACACTAGATCGGGTTATGAAGAACCGCAGCTCACACACTTTTATTATAGCAGTCCGGTCCTAAAACCAGGTAAAGTGTCCTTAAAGTGCATTAAGATCAACGCAAACCCTCTTATTTACCCAGTCGAATGGAACCGCGTGGTGTGAACGCATTATGGCGTCTACAAAAACGTTTCACCAGGTTCGCTTATCTGTTGAACAGAATTACGAATGGCGACCACAAAGAAGAGTTTCGTGCGGGAAGCTTCTCATCAGATCATCGCTGGAGGATCAGCAGGTAAAAGATATAACTCGGTTATAACCGGTTATAACACACGACTAACCTAGTAACTGTGTAACAACCAGGACATGTACAAACTTGTTCGCTTTCCATAACAAGCACTTTACGCATAACCGTCACAAACCGTGGATTTTATGTTATTAAAATAATTAAATATACTTCTACAGTTTCAAAGTTAACACGATCCCTGGAGGGATCTGCATACCGGAGGAGAGTTTAGTGAACGCAGCACAGCACAATTAGTTCCGCATTCAAATAGTTCCTATCGCTATGTAACATTAGCACTAGAATTTGAACTAAGACTTTTCCTTATATAAACTGCTTATATAAAACAGTTTTTCAAAATGTGTACAAGAGGTTAAATTTCAAGATTTCCGAGTACAAAAAGCTTTTTGTACGTTTTAACATGCAAATAATTATAAATATAAAAAATCACGAACTAGTTCAGCTATACAATATGAACAACTTTTAATGCACATCTTCATATTTTTGCTGCTACCACTCCCAGGCTGTGGTCCTCTTTTTCACCATTTCACCAGAATGTATTCATCTGCATTTAACTTAATCCATGCAGTGAAACACGCATTCACACACCAGGGGGCAGCAGTGAGCACAGCCTTAGACCCTTAGACATTTGGTGCGTTGCTCAAGGGCACCTCAGCCGTGACCTGTTAACTCTCTGAATCGAACCGGTAACCTTCCGATCACAAGCCAGTTTTTGAACCAGGCCTTGGCTGCTCGACTCGGAACTTCTTCCGGAACGACTCGCTGGATGCCCTTCCTGTCACAACCCTCCCTATTTATCTGGGATTGAGACAGCTGTTCTGTTGAGTTGTGCTACCCGTTGATTTTGGCCTTTTCAAGCACATAAATTTTGTTTTTGACTCGTGGAAGTGTTTGGATTCGATGGGGAAAATTTGATATAATGGTATAATAGGTATAAAACGGTGCCCCCTGCTGGTACAGTATTTTATATTTGTTATTAAAAAGATGTAAAAATACTGACAGGCGATTTTTCCCCCTGCACCTATAATGTCATGGGTGGGGTCATCACAGGTGAAACAAATGAAATGTTAGTTCCCAAATGTTTAATTATGTTCCAGCTCTACTTTAGGCCATAAACTCTCAAAAACAACATTATGGAACAAAGGTAGAATAATTGTGACATAATTATCTTAACAGAATAAACTGTTCCACACAAATAATATTTTATAAATAATATTTTCAATATTAATAAAATTTTCAACAAATAATATTTTCAATATTAATTGAAAAATCATCTGTGGTTTAATATTACTGATGGCAACTGTAGCTATTTATTATTTAAACACACACACACACACACACACACACACACACACACACACACACACACACACACACGCACACACACACACACACA
>JAOUQU010382695.1:0-12232 GCA_028566735.1 Ammoglanis amapaensis
TGTGTGTGTGTGTGTGTGTGTGTGTGTGTGTGTGTGTGTGTGTGTGTGTGTGTGTGTGTGTGTGTGTGTGTTTCACAACTTCTAGTTCTCAGATTATTTCGAGCTAAAATAATGTGCTGTCTAATACTAACTAAACCAGTTTCATATTAAAATACTAAATAACTGCAATCATGAATTGTAGTCCACAGTTTCTAATCAGTATCAATTATTAATACTCTGATCAAATCAGAATAAAATGGAGCTTCATAATCTAGTCGAATTTTCCACTAACATACCAGTGCTGAGAGACATGACATCCTTTCACCCTACGGTCAGCGTCACCACGATAACAACCAAATCATATCAAGACAAGAATGAAGATCCTCACTGCTTACACACACACACACACACACACACACACACACACACACACATCAACCCCAGCTGGTGGTTTTTATGAATGAGATGAGAGACTGAACTGAGTGTCCGTGTGAAAACTGCAGCTGCAGTTCCTTTTGATTCCGTTTCTCTAGTGAGATCGATCCTCCAACAATCATGAGCAAATCTTTTCATGGATCCTGTGATCCAGTCAGAGTTCTCGACATCCAGAACATCACAAACATCTTGTTAGTGGCAAACATCAAAGAGAACATTTTCTAAAAGACAAATACTTTTATTATTTATAATCAGTGTTTGTAGTGGTGATGCTCATTAATTTTACGAAGAGAATTTAAAGTTTATAAAATGTTCTCAGTTCAATTCGATCATTTCATATCAACAATCACCAACCTGTTCGCACACACACACACACACACACACACACACACACACACACACACACACACACACACACACACACACACATTTACCTTATATTTAATTTTGTTCTTTTCTCTGTTTTCTGTTTCCTTCTCATTTTCACACCGTTTGTCATTTTAAATGCATTTACTTTCATGCATCTTCTATTACCAGCTTGCTTCCAGCAACATTGTATTTCATTCATGGAAAATAATCATTTTTGTTGGTGTGACTGCCTTTCTGATTGACTGTATGTGTTTTTGTCATTAAAATACTTTATAGCAAAAAGAAAACTACTACACAATAGGAACTAAAACACAAACATAATAAATGACAAAATATCTGTTTAACGGGCAAATACAAGCAGATTTAGGCCCTGAATAATTCTAACAATCTTTTCTAAATTATTGTTAATTGCAAATTGTGTTAAATACATTGGACGTGATCACTATTCGGACACATTTCGATATTGTGCTTTACATTCCTAAATTTACCAGCAAGAACCATCTTCTTAAAGCAAGAACCAAAGATCACGGACAATGCATAGACCAAGCCATATACAGAAGATGCTAAACTGGTTACACACACCAAAAAATAACTCACTAGTATTATAAAATATTATTGATATTATTATTGCTATATCTATAACAATAATACATATCTTTATAGAATGTCCTTTATACACAAAAGAAAGAAATTGTGCATTACTGTTTTTCACATTTGCTGTTTAGACTTACAAACCACAAACACTGTCTAAATATAAAGTGTTCAAGAGTTTTAAATTCTGTCTTTGGTTGGTTTATGAGAAGCCAGTTCCAGTCATTTATTTCCAAAAGTCAATCCCATTATTTACTTTATAGACTAAAATCATTTGTTTTTGACTTTACCAGATGAATATTAGAGAACAGATCCTTGTTTCTGTAATGATAATACAGAACCCAAGGGTGTCGAGTTACCAGTATTAGTGCTTATTAAATAATAAGAGAGTTGCAAAAGAGATAAATAGGAAAAAAAATCTTTGTGACTAACCCCAACGCACAGGGTTCACTGATGGGGTAGTTTCAAACCCCAGACTTCTACTTTCCAGACAAGGATTATATGGCTTCACCACTCAACCAGAATTTAATTAGGAAGCATTAATTGAAAAATTATAACTATTTGTATATTATATGAACTTTGAAACAAAAATAAATATAAAAATATGTTCACTTTGATCTCTGAATGCAAAACCTTCAGCCGCCAAGGGTCATTGTGCCTCTTAGTGATTAGTGCTTTGCATCTCCTGGTGAAGAGGGCGCTAATAATTGTCTGAAAAATGAATGTTACAAGACACACTTGGGCAACAAAACAAAACCGACAGTCATATGTTCCAATACTTTTGCTCACAAGAAATATGGGTGGGTTTCGACAAGAGGTGCAATCTTCTAAACTGTGTATCAGATCAAGATCTAAATTCCTGGAGATAAAAGTGGATATATTTTATAATTTAAATATTCATCTTGTAATGTCAAATGCAAAAGGTATTGAACGAACTGTACCAATACTCTTGTAGTGGACTCTAGATTACCTGGCTCACACAATATTTTGAAATAAACATATTATACTGTAATAGATATAGTGGATTTAGTATATTGCATCAGCATTTTGGAGACACATACTCAAACTTGGCTTGCTTCCCAGAAAGCTCAACCCATGAGACGTACGATGCTATCATGGCCTTGAATGCAACTGCTGTTATAGCCAATATAAAGCTCCAAAGCCAGCAGAGAAAGAAAATCCAGTCCCACAGCAGCACTAACAACAAAAAAAGACTCAAAAACTGCAAGTAAGCAAGTTTCTTATCTGCTACTTTCTCATCTAGGTTTTTGCATTTTACAGGTTGTGTAAATGTTTAATGTATTCAGCTAAAATCAGCACTTGCCAGCTTTTCTTGTCTATACCACAGCATTTAAATGTATTTTATCCCAAGTACCCCTTTGCTTCAATAGAAAAAGTTGATAAAACTACCAAAGAAAGAATATACGATCTAATCTAATGTAAAGTAATACTCAATAAACCTTATTCATATAAATCCAATAATGGGTAAGAACTGGGTAGAATGTTTTATATCACAAAATCAACTTAGATGAACAGGTTCAACACATCCACAAGTTAAAAAATAAGCTTTAATTGCTGTATTTAAATGACTCATGAGAAATATTATGCTGAGAAAAATGCAGAATTAAATTAATCGTAACTATACGATTGTATATGTATATATAAAATTACATACTTTGTAATACTTCTTCACTACTTTGGTCAACAGTTTTTACTACACTAATACAGTAACTTGAACATACATCATCGTCGGCTTAAAAACTACATCTGGAACTGGTAACCTATGCCAATTATAGACTTGATTTATCATAAACAAACTAAGACATGACAAAAGTAGCCACAGGAAATGCAAGTGAACACCTTGCAGTAATTTGTGTGCACAGCTAACAAGCGGAAATCTCATGATAAGAACAAATATAGAATATATCATCTATAGAGCTAAATAACTTCAAACTTAGCACTGGAATAGGATAATCAATGATATTCAGCTCACCAACATTATTAGAATACAGTATAAAATACATGCGTACAGTAAAGTTAGCCAGATGTTAGTAGCTAAATGACAGTTTAAAATAAATTTGTAATGTCTATTGTAAAAAAGTACTATACAAATAAAGTTGACTTGACATAAAATCTAACATCAAATGTAACATCAGGCTAAATAACATCAGGCTAAATCCCCCCCCCCCCACACACACACACACACAGTTTCACATCACCAAATCTGGCTCTCTTAACAAAAAGGTTTGAACACCCCTGACTTAACACTTTTCCCAAAAAAGATGACTTTTGACACCCCCAGTGTACCCATAAATACAAGTTTTGCCGACCCCTCCCTGTACCCAAAATGACAATTTTGACCCCTTCAGTATTTAAATAAAAATGTGCTTTGACGACCATTAGAACTGGTTCAGATGAAACATTTTGAAATATGTAATGGAGTCATGTAATATCCGACCAAACTAAGAGCATAAAAGTTGTTTATAATAACTCATGGATGTTTGCTTTCTTTTATGCTAATATGTTCCATGAGTAACCTTAGTAACATTCATTATTTGTTCTAATCTGTGCCTATGTGCAATACACAAGGGCTATCAAGGAACGGATTGGCCCACAGAGCCCTGACTTTAATATAAGCGAAAACTTTTGTGACGAAATAGGAAATAGAAACTGCAGGTTTCTGACCTCACAAATGATAAATTCAGATCATTTATTTGAGAATTATTTTAAGATCTTGAGAAAACAGTCACATTAAAGATTCTAAAATGTTAGATTATTGTGTTTAGCATAAAAAATATATAATTTTTGTGTGACTAGATTTATCCGAAGTTGTTATTGAATTACCACTTAGCCAGAAGTTAAAACCTCTCATTCCTCTTCAAAACCGTTCAAAAAATGGACAATTATGCTGTTGATGTTAATTACTCAACATAAAGAAATTAGCATCCAGAAGTTTCTGTATGCTGGGAAAACTTTTGGGAAAAAATATTTCCAAGTTCACAGAGGTGCTCTATGAACTTGCTAGCCTAACAGGTTTATTGGTTTGACGTTATGAGATGTTTTCTTCTTTCTCCTATTTGTGAAATACTGGTCATGAAAAAACTACTGATTATGGAGGAAGGTTCTTATGTTCATCTCAGCCCAGGCAGCAGAGCCAGAAATAACAACATTAAAATAGCTTCATGATTTTAAAACAGTAATAAAAAAAATCTGCATTTATTTGTGTTATTATGCCAAAAGAACCAATACAAGCATCCTAAATCTAATCACTAACCAATTATAACATTTATAATAAAAAAATAAAATTGACATCGTTTTGTCAGCTGCAGAACCAAGAAGGATCAAAAAAATGTAGGTATTAATCAATCAAGTCAGATTAATTTTATTAGTGTAGCGCTTTTTACAATAGACATTGTCACGAAGAAGCTTTACAGAATTAAAAACCACCAGACTAAAAAATTGTTGAAAGTTGAAAGTGACTGTAGCCGGGTTTGCATCCTAACGTTTCACAATCTGAATGTGCATTTATTATTACTATCATTTACAGTTATGTAAAAACTTTTAGGTGAGGTTTCAACACACTGCAGAAAAACAAGCAAGATGTAAAAATTAAATTAGATTTTTCATTTTTCAGGGAGCAACCTTGAGATTATCCAGACTCACCAGCGGTCGACTTTCTCAGATGGACTACAGGATATTTAACAAGATATAAACACACTTATTAAATATTAGTTATAGCTAATAGAACATCTGGAAACATAAATTACACCTCTTAATTATTTAGTCCAGTCTGTGAAAAAAAATTGAAGCAATTTCTGGACCTGCTTGGTAAAAAGACACCGGATTCCTGCCTCATCCACCAGGAGAAGCATTGTGTATACATCAGTCATGACTTACAGTCTTTGTCCTCAACAGGGTAAACATGTTTCAATCAGAAACACCTTCGAATAAAACAACAAAAATGAATCTGTGAAATCAGTGAAACTAATTAGTTTGCAGTGAGTAGCTGCAACATCCTTTATTATTATAGACGAACTGACTAGGCAGTCAGGATAATAGGAGATTCTGAAATACTTGTTTAGTGTATTTGTAGATAATGGATGGACAATGTGCTTCTTTTTTTAAAAATATGTTCAATATTATGGTTAAGACCAATTCATATGCACATAACAGTTCATTATTGACTGCATCTATTATTTATCTGTGTTTATTTGAACTAATGTTAGCATGTTCTCATAACTTTTGCTCTAATAACTAATCATATGGAATTATTGCCATCTACTGGACAATAATGCATATTACAGAAACACAATTTTAATATTTTACTCACCAATGTCTTCATCAGTAAATAAAAACAATACATTTCTAGTCGTCATTTCATCTGTTGAATAAAAGTAAATGAGAATGAACAGATTACAGACTTACAAATCACAGTAAGTTTTTTACAGGCACATTTCTGTTCCGTTTTACTTCTCCACGTGTGAGTTTGAGGTGCTGATGACGATGTTCTTGTTCTCATCCCACATGATTCCATTAGATGTCTTATGAAGATGTTCCTGGTGCTTTTGCAAACTGGAAAAAAAGTTATTCCTTTTTGCTGAGTTGCTGCTAGTTGATAAGACCAAAAATGATCAGGGAAGTGTGTTAATGAGATGTGTTTTTGTAGATAATGTCACCAAATCCCTCGAGGTAAATAAAAATAAGATACAATCTTATTGGTGAGTTAAAATATGAGCTAAAATCAACCAGTTTGATTATGTAAACACTTGCAACACTGAAATGGATGTTCTCATTTGTTTAGTGTTTAATAAATCAGGGCATCGTGGTATTAAATACATACAGTAAAAATACTTATTTGTATATTTTTATTATGATTGATCATTTATAAGAATCTGTGCTTGCTGAATCACTTCATTTATTTTAAAGACAAACACGTCATGTGAGCTAACAGTTAGTCACCGGCGCTATCGAGAATGCCAGGCCCTTATACTCACCTCACTAAATCTGAAACCCGGCCAGCGAGGACCGGTCCATCCCCCTCTAGCTCTGGCACCAGTGGGAGAGAACCGCTGCCCGGGCCCCAACGTGTCGGATGTCTCACACAGTCTTGTGGAAAATATTGGAAATATTGATCAATTATTGATAAAAAAACAATAATGCAATAATATCTAAATTAGGAACTAACAATGAGCTGTTCTAAATTCTTTATAGGGCCCAGCTGAAACTTCTCCTTATCAGGAGTTGTCATGGTGATTCAAAGGGGAAGGGGGTACAGACCTGGTGTCCACCCCTCACTTTCTTAACTGCCCAGGGCAACACCCTAGGATCCAGTTTAGACGGATCTGGTTTAGAGGACAAAGGACAGTCAAAAGTATAAAAGGGGTCAACACCATTTCACGTGGTTGGAGAACTGTTATGGAGAGATGTGAGCAGAGGCTTCGAGTGATCTGAAGCTTCTCCAACCCTGGTATACCAATTTGACCAGCAATCTTCTCACAACGACTGGCAATAAAATCTATTACATTTACTGGATTGGTTTGCCTCATCACAGAATGTTATTTGTTCAGATCCCAACAAAAGTTCAGAGAGAAATCTGTTTTTTCAGGAGTGCTTTCACACGCAGAAGAATTTCAATGTCTTCAATTCACCTGACTGCATGTCTTTGGACTCTGGGGAAAAAACTGAAAGAAACCCAGCCATATGCGAGGAGCCGTGGTCGTAGAACCATTTAAACTTCTTTGACCATTCGTTAGATTTTACCATGTTGCAAAGACAATCTTCACTGCCTAGAAGGAAACTTATCGTCGCAGTTATCTTAAGTTCACTTGATTGCTGCTTGTTATAGTTCTGATCACATCGACAGGTGTTTTCAACCAGGTTTTGAAAGCACCTGTGGCAGATCATGTGACGTCCTTGGTTCGCTTAAAAAAAGTTTATGAAGCAATTTAAGTTTACTTTCTTCATCTTGTTTTAGACTAAATTAGAAAGTAACAAATGCTTACTGAGCTGCATCTGGTGCACAAAGTTTTTACGACTTTGTGGGAATAGGCATATATCTGGAAAGACCTGTATGTGGTCAAGTCTTCTTAATTGTTTTGATATAAAGAGAAGTTTTTGTTTTCTAAAATAATACTTTCTAAATTCAATTTGAAGAACTCAGATGTAAAAATGTACTGTTTGCTTTATTGCTGGTAGTTATAACACGATTCCTAATTCCATGTTTGTTGATGTTCGGCTCCAGTTTAATTTAAATTTCAGTGACTTTTCATCTAGGCAAGGTGTATAAGCCTGATGTTTGGTGAGCATCACCATGATCCACTATCCTATCAATCATTTAATCACTTTTGACGTATCTCACCACTTGGGTCTGTATGAAAAACAAGCCAAAAGGTTCATGTTTAGGTGCTTGCTTAGTAACATATGAATTAGTCGAATAAACTTGCTTGAATAACCAGATTAACTTCAATATTGCGCAATAATGGGGGCAAAAAATTTAGTGGTGTGCAAAAAAGGGGTGAAAAAAAACAATGAAATTTGTTTAAATGGTTCCACAACCGCAGCAAACCAGCGCTAACACTGTTGTCTCACAGCAAGAAGTCCCAGATTCTTTGTGTGGAGTTGCATGTTCTCCTCATGCATTTTGTGTTAATTATATTTGACAATCATGCTTAATGGCTGATTTTTATAGTTCTGTGTTGAATCATCAGCTTTATCTGTTTCGACGTGAACTTTCTCCACAGGACCTCTGTGTCCCTTGACATGCACCTCTAAATGTCCTATATAAAGCTATGCAGCCTGCAAGGAGAAGTGACGCTGCTGATGAGGGCTGTGATTGGTCCACACAGCTGTCTTTCCTTTGGTAATTTGTTAACCTTTGCACAGTTTCTTTAATAAAAGGTTTTAATTATCTGTATGGACAGATCTGTTTTCTTAATAACAGGAACATACTTCACACAGCACCTTTTTATAGTTTAATATGTATATTACAGTTCATAGATTAAGCTTTAAAACTATTTATGATTTTTAACCATTGCTGACAGTGCTGGGGCTTGATCTGACTTTAGATCTGACAGAACTGTATGATAATTAATTTCATTTATTGTAACAGAGGGTAAATGTTCATTTTATAAATACTGACACATGAAAATGTAATACATTTGTAATATTTTAGTTGTTGGTCCAATGCTTTATACCAGAGGTCTGCAACCTTTTTAGGACATTGTACCAATTATTAATTGTAGATGAACTAGCCAGGGTGCCAAGGATTACAACAAAATGATAAGCAACACGTATGAAACATGAAACTGTGCATTTGTTTTGGTGGTTTTAAATGAAGTGTGTCGTTCACAAAACATCATTGTCTTCACAGATTATTGTCGGAAGTCAATCGGTTCATTTCAAAATTATCAATGACCATCTATTAAAATGGATAAGTCCATAACCATCACATGAATCGTTTTTTACATGTATGTGAAAAGATTAGTCCATGGATTTTATCTATATGAATTTATCTCATATACAATGAAATGTTAGCTGTGCTGATCTAATGCTTAATTTCCTCAATCCTATTAGTGTGCCAAGCAAAGGTGCCTCACGTGCCCGCTGTGGCACACACGCTGTAGCATGCCTGTCCCATGAACTACTGAAAGTGTACATACCATTAAATTATGCAAGTATCTTTATGTGAATTCTACAAAAGATTTATATATTTTTTTTTTATATTTTATATACTTTATTAATCCCCGAGGGGAAATTGCAAGTTTTCGCATATCCCAACTTTTGTCTGGAAGTTGGGGGTCAGAGTTCAGGGTCAGCCAATGTACGGCGCCCCCTGGAGCAGACAGGGTTAAGGGTCTCGCTCAAGGACCCAACAGTGTAGCGGAGTGTAGCAGAGCCTGGATTTGAACCCCCAACCTTTGGGTTCCCAGCCCAACACTCTACCCACTAGGCTACACTGTCCCTAATCGTCAAAGAAACTCACAAAACTAAACGACTCGAACACAAACTGCCCTAATTTGATTAATAGAATAAATGAGAAATGCTTTTTATCGTCACTGTACACGTGCACAAGGAAACATGAAGCAGCTCACAGTGCAAACGTACATCAAATATACAATAAGAAAAATATTACATGATATTACGTGATATGTACAAACGGCTGACCAAATACAAGCTAGAAATAAACATTAGGATGTCATTAAAAACAACAACCTGTACGCAAGTATAACGACTGAATGATCCTGCTGTGAATGTTTTAATATGGTGTTAAACTAAGAATGCATCAGTCTGTATCGTGAGTGATAATGAACGTTACATGATGCTTTAATCATCTCACACCAGTTTCCTCTTTTAGTAGTGATCAGGTCGTACCGACGGCTTGTCCTTCATCCTTTCTTTGTGAAAGAAGTGAAAGTTCGGTTCCTTTTGTGGGACTTAACAATCTTGGAAACACATGTTATCTGAACAGCATCCTCCAGGTTCGTATGATGATCAGAGTGTCAGTTCTAATCTGTCTCCTGGTTATGATATTAAAGTGCATGTTATTGGTTTGTCGTTACATCACAGGTCCTGTATTATTGTCCTGGTTTTAAAGATGCTATAAAGTCGTTGTACCGTCTGTCTAAACTGCAGGACAAACAAAAGAATGATGTTAAACCTGATGAGGTACGTTTCCATCCAGTCTCGTCTGATATAAGGTTCTGCAAGTGTTCAATATTGTTTTAAGCATTAAATTCTGACATGTGTAGGACCGTCGCGTCCCAGGTGGGTCGGGATCTGGGTCCTTTTTGTGTGGGTTTTATTACGTGGGCTCACACTGGTTCTAAAACATGCAAGCCATCACACTCAGTATCGTCCATGACGATTAAACGACGTGTAAAACAATCTGTGTATGTTTTGTTAGATGTTTGTGTGGTCTGTAAGGACCTCCCTGATTCAGATCTGATTTGGGTTTCAGGGCGACTCCTGTCAGGACTCGGTGTCGGTTCACATGGAATTACTGCACAGTTTCTATAGTTTAATCTCCTCGGTGGAACAGCTGCAGTACAGCTTCCTGTTTAACCAAGAGAAGTGTAGCGACGGAGAGCTGGCTACACCACCGCGACGAATACTCAACACGCTCCGGTACCTGTGCTAGTGATTTACAATGCTATTTCTATAAATGTGTGAGACATGTTTATAAAATATCGACTGAATAAAAAAATGAAAATGTTTCGACTGCAGTTCTGTATAAAATCCTCTAGGTGGAAAAAAAATGTATACTTTTTTTTATAATTCTGGTTTCGTGCAGGCAGCTGAACCCCATGTATGAGGGTTATTTACAACACGATGCACAGGAGGTCCTGCAGTGCATTCTATCGTACATCCAGGTAGCGTGTGACACCCTTAAGAAAGACCTGAGCTACGCCCGAGACGTGCCGACGACGAGCCAAGAGGTCGAGGAGCAGCTCGGTGGCAAGAGGAAGAGCGACACAGAGGCGGGGAACGCCAAAAAGAAACCAAAGTCTCAGAGCAAAGCCAAGTCGAGTCAAGAGGAGGAAAGTGGACCTTTCACCCGCTCGAAGAGAAAGTCTGCCGGCGACGTCGCGGCCCGTTCACTCAGCAAAGAGGAAGCGGACAAGCAAAAGAAGGACGCCAGTAATACCGAGGGAGAGAAATCAAAACAAAACAAAAGCACAATCAAATCCAAGCTGAAGTGGCTGAAGTCATCCGGCAAGCAATCTAGCATCTTATTTAAATTCCGCAGCATGGGCAGAATCAGCACGCACGCAGGAGACAAAGCAGACCACAAGGGGGCGCAAATGATCAGTGACTCGCAGGAGCCACCGGACCAAGGGAAACCTGAGAGTCGGGAGTCCTCTCCGAATCCAGATCAGTGTCCTGCAAAGAACGGAGGTGAATACGGCTTATGTTAACAGAGGAGGAATAAGTGTGTGTGTGTGTGTGTTTCAATTTTTTTCACAGTCCAAAAACATGCATTCAATTGACCCCAATCGGCAGATGCTGAAGAATTCACTAACTTTAATCACGAAGCTTGTAAATGTTTTAAATGTAGCTTTTAAAACTAGACACTGGTGCCACCTAGGGGTGACGTAGGTGCTTTGATTCTTTGCACAATGGATTATTAAATATTGGAAAACAGAAGTGAATCTATCTAATGATGATAAATAGTTGGAGGTTGGCGGTCTTCTGCTCTAGCACACCAGAGCAGGGATTTCGAATACGTCGCTCAGGACGTGACTCTCCGTGCACCTAAATAATTAATAATAAGAATTAATGACACACTTAATGCTGATTTGACAAGGTGAATAATGGAGTATTTACTGTATATTGTAGTGACTGTATAGACGTTTGTGGCTGGTGTAACCGAGATGTTTATGGTTTTCTCCCCCTGAGCAGATGTGCCGGGCTTGGATGCGCTGAAGCAGCTGTTCCAGGGTCAGCTGGTACTGAGGACCCGCTGTCTGGAGTGCGAGTGCTACACCGAGAGGAGAGAGGACTTCCAGGACATCAGTGTGCCGGTCCAAGAGGATGAGAGCGGCTCCATCGACTCCACCCCACAGAGTAAGTGAGGGACGTCAGCGTTCACGTCTCCATGTCGTTGTTAGAAGCAGGATGATGGCGTGAATAAACCACGTTCCAATTGTGATGGATAAATATTGGAATCATAAAATCACTACAAAAACATTATAAGCACCTAAAAAGAGCTGATTTAACTTTAGTGTATTGAGTTTACAGGAAACGTGCTCTGATACACACATGAGACGACTTTCTATCCAAATGTTCGTGCAGTTTAATAAACGTTTATAAAATATCTGCAGAATAAAAAGTGTAAAATGTTTCGTCTCCATCGACTGCA
>JAOUQU010383126.1:0-12227 GCA_028566735.1 Ammoglanis amapaensis
TGCATTACCGCCACTTACTGGTATGGAGTGTCACGTCTTCCTTTGTGACGCCGTTCAAATTAAAAGTCCCAGAAGACGAAACGCAGCTTTTTTCCCCCCTGTGACTAGTCGACCAATGGAATTTGGCCGACTAGTAATTTTTTCGATCGACCAACAAATAATCGATTAATTGTGGTCAGCCCTACAATTTACACATTTTCGATCAACCTAGTGCATGTTTTTGGATTGTGGGAGGAAACCGGAGTACCTGGAGGAAACTCACGCTGACACGGGGAGAACATGCAAACTCCGCACAGAAAGTCCCCAGCCCGACCAGGGGGTCGAACCCGGGATCTCTTGCTGTGAGGCGACAGTGCGGAACCACTCAGCCACCGTGCTGCGCAAAAACAATACAAATGTGAAAAGTGTGTGTTTCCTTTCACTTGTGGTTTAAAATCAACACTGTGTATAGTTTCAGAATTCAAAACAGCCCTAAGAGAAGTAAAAGCAAGGTGTGGAAAATGAGTTGTTCGGTATGTAATTAAAGGTGCCAGTCAAACTGTGAATAGATCTAATTAAGGCGGGTTATGTATCATTTGAAAGCTCTTAAAACGCTTCCTCGTAATGGGTATTGTTTACCGTTTGACAGTAATGAATGGTGACTACCGAGATAAAAATAAACCACTGCTTGTGACATAATGTTTCGTAGTATTAGGTTATTATTATTCTAAGCCAACTAGGGTGGTGTTAAGAATGCCATGTGGAATGTAGTTTGTTGGAGTCTAACCTCTGGCACACTGTGTAGGAGGCTTAAAGATATGGCGCCTGATCCACAGCCCACCTCCAAGCATCGTAAGTTTCTCCTCCCTTTCTGTACCAGCAGATCTTCCAGCACCAAACTAACCAGCTCCTGCACACACACACGCACGCACACAAACGCGCACACACGTGTTACTACCAGCATACCCACACATGAAATGTTTATCCTATAAGTAACATTCTGGACTTCCAGAGGTCGTTTCAAGCTCATTAGAATTGAAACACCTTGGTTTTTCAGAACGGTTAGAATATGTGGGAGTGATAATGATTGCGTGTGTGATGTTTAACCTCTGTTTCAGGACGAGGAATAAACACAGGAGGTCTCATCTTCAGGGTCAGGTCTCTAAAATCCCACTCCTGTATAACGTACTGGACCGGCATCCTGAACCATACAACAAACAATAACAGACATCAACGCATACATCATATTTACATACATTTATTTTTACATTTTCGGCATTTAGCAGGTTTATCCTTTATCCAAAGCGAGAAGGGACAGTGTTGCCTAGTGGGTAGAGCGTTGGGCTGGGAATCCAAAGGTTGGGGGTTCAAAGCTCTGCTACACTGTTGGGTCCTTGAGCGAGACCCTTAACCCTGTCTGTTCCAGGGGCGCTGTACTGCGGCTGACCCTGCGCTCTGACCCCAACTTCCAGACAAGTTGGGATATGCGTAGAGAAACATTTCATTGTACTGTACATCTGTATATGTGTAATGACAAATAAAATTGAATTTGATTTGAATTTGAATTCGCTTATTACTGCTGTTCTTGCTGTAATAATAAATCAAATTTGTATATTAACTTGCCATTATATTGGCATTTATATAACAATTTTTAGTCATATTCCAATTAATATTGTGTTTTTATGGTATTATGCTTATTGTACTGTGAACATAGTTGCAAATATATGTAAACATCTTTCTATTTAAATCCATCCATCAATGGCTATGATGTCTATCCATCCAGCCATCATATTTACGTCTGCCTATTCATTCATATATCGGTCTGTCTGTCCGTCCATCCATATATCTAGTTATTCTGCATATTGTTGTCGGTCATATAAATAATGACAGTAACATAATTAGTCTCTGATAAAGTTGCTCTTTTCTAGGTGAGACCGAATCCAGTCGTCTGATTGGAAGAGATGCGACCTCATATATCCTGGAAGGACTCCGTCCTGGGTTGACTTACACTATACGATTTGCTGTTGTGAGAGCGGATAGAGAAGGTCCACCTGTCACCATCAGAGAATCCACTGGTACAGCCTCAAAACGGGCACACGCATTTCTCATTTACCCAGAATCCCACGAGCATCTTAGCTCATCATATTCTTTTTTCAATCCCCACCAATTATTTTTCTCGCTTTGTCAGGTCAGTTACAAGCTGTGACGGACCTCCGAGCACTAAATTTAACTCAGAACTCTGTGTTGCTCGGTTGGAATCCAGTATCTGGTGCAAGTCAATATGTGCTACGGTGGCAGGAGGAAGAAGGTGAGAATCACCTGGCCGTGGTTTTAAAACAAGTGACCGATCAATGAGTGTGTGCTTATTATTTTTTGTTGTTTGTTGCAGAATCAGACACTGTACAGACCCTCACTCTTCCCGCTGGAACCAGCACGTTCCGTGTGACAGATCTGAGGCTGGGTCGACGATACCGCTTCACTATACAGGCCATGTTCTATAATAACGCTGGTCCAGAGACGGCTGTAGTAGAACGCACAGGTTTTTTAATCTATTATTATTACTAGAATGTTTTCAGATTCAAATATTCAAGATTCAAATTCATTTGTGAGTAATTTGGATGGAACATAACATTAGGTCACTTATGGTCACCATAAATAGGGGTCTCTAAATAGCCACTAAGTATAAATGACAATTTCAGCATCTCGGATTAACTTGACAGCATGTCTTTAGACTATGGTAGGAAACCGGAGTATCTGTAGGAAATCCACTCAGACACCAGGAGAACATGCAACTCCACACAGACAGTTCTTAGATTGCCTTATCCCGGAATCCAACCTGAGGATTCTTGCAGATAGGCTAAACTCCAAGCCCATGTGCCGCCTGTTTGTTTACAGGCACAAATATTACATAAATCTGTTTTTTTGGTACTGTATGTTGTTTGTGAAACATTATCACATTGATTTAATATCGTCTCTTTCTTTTTCTTTTCTAGTTTGTTTGGATGGCCGTTTGGACCTGGTGTTTTTGGTTCCCACTTCTCGAGATCGTTCTGCATTGGAGGAACCTCTTTTTTCTTTGATCTCCAGTGCGGTGGGGTCTCTCCTTGCTATTGGACCCAGAGACTCCCAGGTAGGTCAACACTGGCTTCATGGTAGATCAGGGATTCATACTCCAAACCTTCAGGTTGCTCGGCGTCTGCCCTGTTGCAGTCCTAAGCTACCACTGTACCAAATAAACATTTGTGGTGAAATATGTCAAATATAAACATTTTAGGTTTTAATTAGAATTTAGAAAACACATCTTAATAAATATGTTTAAAGGTACACTTCAGGGAGAACACTGTTATGTTTTATGACATGTATGCAGGAGATGAAGCATGGAAGAAGAAGTGTCTGGGTCAGTGATGTTTTAATGAATGTGGTTGCTTCTTAACTCCAGGTGGGAATGGTGGTTTACGGTGCAGAACCTGATGTGCGCTTTCGTCTGAGTCGGCATCGAAGCAGTGAAACACTTCTAAGGGAGATTGTGTCGACTCCTTTTACTGGAAGTCCGGGAAATAATATAGGTATGTATGTGTAGTTTTATAGTCCAAAACATTTGTCATTGATCTGGTTCATTTTGAATGTTATTAAATAAATAAAACCTATTTATTCACGAAACAAATAAATTATCATGGCTTTTTGTGAGAGGTATTATTAACCCAACCCAAATACTATTGTGTATATTTGTCGCATCACAGAACAGGAATAAATACCCAGCTTAACCATTTATGTTACCTTTAAATCAGTGATTTGGAAATTGGCTGGACACGAAGCAACAAAGCATCTCCACGCTTGTACTATCAACATGTAGATTGTTTTTGGTGAAGTGCTATGCTAGCATTTGCCTAGTCTAGTCGCTTTCAATGGTTATTATGGACACATTGACTTATGATGTGACTGACCTGTGGAATCTAAGACCAGATTAAGAATTGAACTGCAGCACCCCACATCCTTGGTGACTCAATGAGTCTCAATCAGCTATTACTGGATTTAGTAACCAAATAAGTGGTAAATTAGACGAACTATGAAGTTGATGTCTGCATAACTACCCGTTTGTGTCGTGTGTATTAGGTCAGGCGATGACATTTCTTCAGCAGTATCTGCTCAGTGTAAGTGCAGGTCGGAGGACTGGTGTACCAGGTGTGGTTGTCATCATAACTGATCAGAAATCAGCTGACGATCTTAATCGTGCTGCTGCTGAAGTCAGGAATGCAGGTAACATCCTTGTTCATGTGGTACTTCTGATAAAGAATATTTCATTACATTTTGCTCTTAGTGTCCACATACATATTTAGTAGAGAGTATTTACATATAAAAAAGTAACAACCAATAGACCATTTTAAATGATCATGTTTTAGGGTATATGTTTGTCCAAAGTGAGCAGTGTTGTACTATATTGTAAATATTATTCAAAATTGTAATTATTCTTACAGTAAACTTGTGTACTTGTGATGAATGTAAGCACAGTGTAATGCGGGATGTATCCCAACAACACAAGCTGAGCATTGATGATAACACGTATAAGAATAGTTGAGTCAGTACTGAACCCCTCCTCAGGTGTGGCCGTGTTGGCAGTTGGGATCGGACGTGCAGATCAAGAGGAGCTTCGCAGGGCAGTTACAGGTGGCAGGTCTCAGAATGTGCTGTACGTTCAGGACGCTAATGATCTCTACCAACGACACCCTGAACTAGCAGAACTGCTCTGTGGCCTGGCTAGAGCTGAATCTTCGGTCAGTCGCACTTTAGTATCGCCAAAACACTCGTGTCATTGAACTCTTAATGTGCAGTGGAACCGGCATTGAGTTACTTCTAAATAAATACCAGATCTGAAAATTCTAGAAACTAGTCTGTGGACAGTGCCAGTCAAAAGGGGCAGTTGTGTTTTTGAGGGGTAAGATAACTGGGCTTGTTTGTTTCATGACTGAGGTGCCTTTGAGTAAGGCACCAAACCCTCATCTTATTGGTAATCCACTGTAGGACTAATAAAGAATTCTCTTATATCTTATATCGTTTACTAGGATTTCCCAGAGGTGCTGAGCACTTGTTGACTGTTGTTTTGCCTTTTCTCTGAGATCAAATTCATCCCAAATCATCTAAATTGTGTGTGTTTTGCAGGGTGAAGATGGGTGTACAGTACAGTGCCCACAGGTACATCACAAAAGACAAATGTGTTATAACCCTGTTATATATTTAGGGACAGTGTAGCCTAGTGGGTAGAGCGTTGGGCTGGGAACCCAAAGGTTGGGGGTTCAAATCCAGGCTCCTCTACACTCCGCTACACTGCTGGGTCCTTGAGCAAGACCCTTAACCCTGTCTGCTCATTGTAAGTCGCTTTGGATAAAAGCGTCCGCTAAATGCAAAGTAATGTAATGTAAATTATCGTGAGTGCACTATACCGCTACATCTGCTCAGACCCGTTAAAGGGCCGCTAGCTGTACAGAACAGTTGAATGGAAGATGATTAATAATCTTTTTCAATGATTATCCACGGACCAGAGAAAAAACGACACCAGCTTTTAGTTCCTTGATTGTGGAACAAGCAACCTCTTATAAAAGAGACCACAGGACTCCAAGAGCTTGTAGGATTAATGTCTTGGTGGGTCATGTCTGTTGGGTTCCAATATATTGATCAGACACATTATAAACTACTATAGGCACAACTATATTTCTAATTCTGTATTGGTCCACCTTTTTGATGCCCTATACACAACAAACTGTGTGGTCAGAACTAGCATTAACTTACAAACTGGTTACCCTTTCGCAGGTTTACCGCTGTTCCTTTCTTACACAAGAGCTGCAGTTTGGGAGGTGCTCTAACCCAAACATCTCAATCTGGCCCTTGTAAAGCCTAATCATTTTTATGCTTTTGGCCATCTGCCTGCTTTTAATATCAACTTTGAGGTAAAAATGTTTCTTCTGCTGTGATATCAATTATATGGTGATCAATCATGGTGATCAATCATTGTTGTGCCCAATATAGCCGCTAACAGTAGTTGCAAATTGTGTGTTTTTTAAGAGCTATTTCCAGCAATATGAGGAGTAATGTAGTGCAATATTTCAAGACCCCACTGCGAAGAGGCAAGGAATGTCCTGTGGGGAGGGGGTGGATCGGTCAGTAAACTGCCACTTGTTCTCAGCAATTTGTGGCTATCTGTGTTCAAGCCTACTAACAGATAGCTTACATTAAAGCTCTTAGCTTGACCAATGCTTTCCATTAGAAACTTTAATCTTCATGATACCATGAAATCACGTTCTGACCTGTAAAACAGCATCACTGCACTTGCGGAGTGTGTTTAAAGTATTCTGATCCGGAGTATGTGTTGGTAGAGTTCACAAATACTAACTTTAGGTAGGTAGCAGTGTTTAAGACCAATACTCTTGTGTACACAGTACATCTAATAACATTACCGTGTGCTCTTAATTGACACACTGGTGCATGCTTACATACAATGTAGCCAGAACAGTCACATGATTGGTACCATCCTAAATAACACGTGAGAGCATTCATATTAACAGAACGACTGTTAATAACAAAACCCTCTCCCAATGAAGTGGGTGGAGTTAATGAGACAATCAAATTGTATCTGATTTGTGGTTCATTCGTTGTTGAATGCCCACAAGTGATAATGACACGTCTGTGATCAGATAGCGATCGGAGTTTAAAAAACCTAGTAACCCCCCAAAAAGCAATCCTAATCCTTAAATGTCTTAAAATTCTCTCTACTGAAGTGCTTTATTTCGAAGCAATTAACTGAATAACAGGGGTGCATCAGATGGGAACCCAAAGGTTGGGGGTTCAAGTCCAGGCTCTGCTACACAGCCACTGTTAGGTCCTTGAGCAAGACCCTTAACCCAGTCTGCTCCAGGGGCGCCGTATGTTGGCTGACCCTGCGCTCTGATCCTAACTTCCAGACAAGTTGGGATATGCGAAGAAAAACATTTCATTGTACTGTACATCTGTATATGTGTAATGACAAAATTTGAATTATTATTATTATTATGTAATCAGTAAAGGCAATGCACCTAACTTCTAACTGCTCCCTGAGCCAGGTTTGTGTAATCGTTGTACCTATGCCCCCCTCGTGTGTGTTCACCAAGTTCGTAAAAAAGCACAGTGGTGAAAATGTCATCTAAAAAAACTAATAATAGTCTAAAACACTAACTATAAAAGCATGTTGGCCAATCAAGAGCCTTAAAATGTTGGTAGCCAGTACACGACATTTATTATTATTGTACTGTGAATATAGACTTTATATGCTACACACTTCAAATGCTCTATGTAGATCAGCTCTTATTTACATATCTTATTTACATGTTTAACAGTAAAAATACTTTCATGAGGTTGATAACAGGAAATTGATTTATGAAACCAAATATGAAATGAAGTAAGTGCTATTGTGTGCTTTATTATGACTAATGTAAGAAGAAGATAACACACACTTGACATTACGAGCTGAAAAATGTTTTCCACTGAGCGGTGAGCTACATTTAAAACACATCAGTATACATTTGGACTAGACATTAGATTAAATTAATAATACATTATTCTTTTTTTAAAGATGTTTAATTTTGTAGTATATTGTAAACTCATGAATCACGAATCGGTGTGGGTAGAGTGCATCATTACACCCTAGACACATAAACACTGTGGCCTCACACACAACAGAACTAAACAAGACTAAGTCATAGTCCTGTGTTTGTGTACGTGCTCAGATACAGACTAAACAATATTAATACTACAAAAGTATTTTTTTAAAAAAATGGACAAATTAGTATTTATTAAGAATTGCCAATAATTATTTTCTATCCAGCTCCTGAAGACAGATGCCGACTTAAATGTTGTTGTAGTTATATATAGTGACAATAAAAAAATAGTTTAGCCTAGTCCTCGATAGGCAATAGGCAATGAATAACTGACAAATCCGATATGTACACCTCAAATGCCAATAAACAAAACTGCATGTCACTTTCTAAACAAAAACCAGACCGATCAGGTATTGTATATAACATTTAGTCTAGTAAAAAAATAAATAGATTTCATTCTATTAGAATTATATTCTAAAGAAATAGTCTTGTCACCACAAGTCAAAGTCTAAATCTTCACCCAGACAGAAGCCAAACGCAACAGGAAGTGTCGTCCTTTTACAAAACTTTCACAGAACTTTTCACAAAACACATGAACGATGGAAACGGCACAAGATTCCGGGGCCACACATACAGAAAATGTCAGGAGCCAAAGCCTGGTCAGCAGCTTTACCATCCAAACACTCCCACAGCCACATCAACACCCGAATAATACAAACCAGAACGAGGTCTAAATCAAAAACGCTCCGGTCTTTAAAGGCAATGTTCAAAAATGTATTTAAAAAAAAAAAAAAACATCTCACTGAACGTGTCATTGTTTAAGCTTCAGAATGTTACGTTCTAGTAGGAAAAGAATTACAAGGTCTGAAAATCGAAACGATCCACTTCATGTACACGGTGATACTACAGTTAGAATTCATTCATCTTTATTCTAACACAAGTCCAGGATGAAAAGAACAAAAACAAATACCACAAAGGGAGGGAAAGCAACACACATCACCCAAACAATCTGCTGAGACAACAAGTGTTGAGATTTAAAACTCCCAGAGTCAAACACCGCCTGGCTAAACACCTGGTACTGATGCTGGACAAACATGTATGGCACAGAATTCGGGCACTACCTACCTCCCTGCGCAAGCGGTCACCTGCATCCATTTAAATAGCAATTGTGCTTGTACAATAGTCTACACTGTTTGCAACGAAGTGTTCAGGTACATTTCTGCCATATTGCCATCTTGTTAAGAGCAAACACAAATGCATCACAGAGGTCAACAGCAGTCGTTGCCATCTTGCCAGTGAATTGTCCTACAATGTGCCTACACTTGTGAAATAGCAATCTGCTGTCCAAATCTACGGTTTCCTTTTACTTTTCCCGTCGCTACGATAGCAAAGACAAACTGAACTGCCTTAAATCATGCTGTGCAGTCCGCCGTTAAACAAATTCATGCAACAATGTCATTCTGTACAGGACACAGTCAAACTTTTATTACTAAATATTATACACCCATAGTATGCAGTGTGACTCGAACACCTGAACATTCTATCCTGCACTCAATTTAGCAGTAACAACTTTACCGGTGTCTTTTTTTCCAAAACTAGGAGGCTGTAATTGCGGCAAGTTTGTCTTTATGCAGCAGCTTGCACATTTTTGCAAAGCTTACTTCTGTTCAGATGTACAGGAAACCACCGTCTAGTCAACACACAAATTAATGGTGTTGTGTGTGTATGTGTGTGTGTGTGTGTGTAGGTGTGTGTGTATATGCTGACACGCATTAGCATCACACCACATACTGGATTCACCTGTTATAAAGAATGAGTTTGTAGTTGTAATGCAGGTGCTAGTCTGGCCTGCCTACAGAAGGTAGTATATGCATACCATACTGTGCAAAACATACTGTGTCAAGCTATGTTAAAATATTAAAAAACAAATATGAAATATGTTGTTTTTGATCAAATGTTGATTTGTCTGTTTTTTTTTATCTTTATACTCAGCCCCTGAAGTCGGGACTTTCTCTCATTTCAAATTAATTGTGGTTTAAATTGGAAACCATTTCATGTTTTGTCTTTTGTTTTTTTGTTTTTATTTCTCTCTCATTTATGTTACAGCACAGTTTAAAATTCTGTCAGAACTCATTATTGCAATTCTATGTAAATCTGTGGTGCCACATGAAGAACTTATTTCTTCTTCTTTTCTTATGAAGTCACTCAAGTTGCAGCCACTGAAATCTGAAAAACATTTTTGCAGTGTCTCCAGCCATGACATAGATTTAACACTGCCGAAAACAAGAACTATATTCATGTAGAAGAGCACACTTCCTTTTAGTGTAGTCAGCCTCTCTATTGAGTCAAATAGCTACTGATTGCCACCAGATCAGTATATAAAGCATCAACAATATTGACTAATATAAACCATCAACTTACGACGACTTATTGTGCCCAAATAACCATATAACGGGCGTACGCTATATAGTTGGGAGAGGTCATTGTCTAGACAATTTCGAATACAGCTATTATCACCATATGGGATGATTTGAATGTTGCCTGTTGTATGGTTGAGTTCTCCCATTAGTTCACTCCTTCATTGACAGAAAGAAATATGAACGTGAGTAGAAGAGAGACTTGTCTGTATTCTGTTTGAATCCGGTGGAAAAAGCTTTGGAAGGAGTTCGGCTGCAGGGACACAAAGGAAAACAAGGCTCCATGAGCTGGAAACACACCCTATTGTTTCTTCTAGCAGCTGGCTTTCAAAGTATCAGCTTATGTCAGCATGAGGACATTTCCCATTTACCATCTCTATTCATTCACATGCATTGAATTACATGAACTGTATTCGCCCGGTGACAGCCTCTTACTGTCAAGAAAGAATACAAATTCGAAAAGATCTTCATAGTGCTAAAAACTTTTAAAATGCAAATCACAGGAGTAAACTAGGAAAAAAATGTTGTAAACAGGTGCAGCGAAACTCTGTGGTGCCAGAAAGATCTCTGTGCTTTACACCATGGAGAGACAAATAAATAACATCCACAGTGGCTTCTCATCTTCCAACTCCACCCTTTATTCTCTCTTTTATTTCACTGCATCACCCCCACCTACCCGATCCTTTATTTTTACCATTCCAAAATGTTCACAGTTCTTGGCCACATAGCTGCCGTGTCCTAGAAACCGGGACAAAGAGGTCACTCAGAAGAACTTCTTTCATTCACTTTTGTCCGCCCCTTCCCCAAAAAAGCTGACAAATTCTTCCTTAGTGTCCTGGGTTTAGCCCTACATAAGTGCTGACACAGCATTCGGAAAAATGACGACAATTCTACATAGCTCCTTTAAAGAAAACACAAACTGTGAGCGCACAAAGGTTGATGCAATACCAATAATGCAGTCAAACCTGTTCAAACATGAGCTAAACATATCTGGGCGGTGTCTCGCCAGTAACCATTTCCTTACAGAAATTCCATTTCATTTCCAGTGTCTGCTTTATCCTGGATCGGGTCAGTACAGGGTCAGGTTCACCGGGTGACATGCAGTGCGAGGCAGGAACACTCCTGACAGGGAGGCCATTCAGCCATTGCCATAAATCAGGCCTGTATAGCAGTGAGGCATGTCAGATGCCAATGTTGATAATAAAGTCATGTGAGCCAACAGAGACAATTCAGCTTATGGCGTATCGCATGTGTAGCTTTTAGTGCTTTGCGCACCTGGTGTAAAGGTCCACTTTGTTAAATGCTTGCAGTAAAACATAATCAAAGTGCAACTATCAGATGAATCTATAAGAGGGATCAGCAGTAGTCTAGTGGTCAGGACTAGTAATGAATATGATGCTAGTGCACACCTCACTACTGCTAGGTTACTGATGTTAACCAGGCCTTTAACTATCGGTACTCAGACTGTATAATGCAACTGTAATGCAAGTCATTTTAAATAAAGGATTTTACTAAATGCTGAAACCTCAATGCAAATCATTAATGTGGAATAAGGCTATAATTGATTACTTAAAGTACTGTTCTAGAGTTCAAAAAGTCGCTGGTTCGAGCTTCACTACCACCAAGTTATGAACTTTGGGCCACAAAGCAAGGCCATTAGCTTTTGACTGCTCAAAGAATGTTCTGTTATAGTTGTAAGTCGCTTTGAATAAAGATGTCTGCTAAACTATCTCTCACAATGTCTCTCGCAACACATGTATCTGTGTTCAGGTACATTTCAGGTGTACTATTTCACTTTAAACTTCTATTCAAGAAGAAGAAACGAACATAATATGCAGCAATGGTGAACAATTTTCTACGGGGTGTGTGGTTTCCTTATTATCATCTGTTACCCATTTTATTTGGGTTGTGTTTAAATTCTGCTTCTGATAGATGAGACAGAAATGATCTCCTTTTTGGAGAACAGCAAGTAACCATAGAGGTGCATTTCCTGAAGAATGTATGTGTGTTTGCACTGCAGAATTTTAGCGAGGGTGTGAACAGGGTGTGCAGAATCAGAACGGCCTTGAAAAAAAAATTAATGCAAAATCGAATGTGGCCTGTGTGTGTACCCAAATGCTGTACTCACGTTGGAGTGGATCATCATCGAAAGGTTGGACGACTAGAAAACGAACAGTGTGTGTGTGGGGGGGGGGGGGGGGGGGGG
>JAOUQU010383236.1:0-12227 GCA_028566735.1 Ammoglanis amapaensis
GGAATAGATACTGGAAAGCAAAACAGCCGATTTAACCATGGTATTTGCCGATGCAAAAAGGCTAGAGTCGATGCACCATATATTCGCCCGCAAATAAAACTCGATGCACCTTGAATCCACCGGTGCAGTTGCATCGCAGACAAGTGAATCAATTCGCCGGATGAATCTCCACATCCCTAGTATACAGCCATCTCCTGAGACGTTTCTTCAACCTGCTTTGTATTTTTGCAAAAAAATCAGTCATCTGCAAACATTGTAGTCCATTGAGACTCCTTCCTAACATAGTCTGTTAGCTGTTCCATGACCTTTGCAAGCAGTAAAGGATGTACCTGACATTTAATGGTGTCCGGTTTCCATTTTAAACCGGTCCTTTATTCCAACTGCACAAATATAGAAACATAAAAAGGTATAAATATAAAAGGTATAAATTAATTATTATCATGTTAAATTATGATTCAGTACTGATGGTTTCAGTGGTTAAGGCACAGAGCTTGAGATAAAAAGTTCCCCGGTTTAAGCCCTATTACCACCAAGGTGCCAATGTTGGTCCCTTGAGAAAAAGACTTTTTCTTAATTGATTTTTTTTGTACTTGTAAGTTGCTTTGGTAAAAAGGCATTTGCTTAATGTTGAATGTAATGTAATATGTAAAGCAACATGATATCATGACAGTAGGGCATTTAAGTAGAAATGTGGATTGCTGTTTTCCTCTAGAAGACGTGGAAGAGGCAACAACCATGCCTTTGTACAAAGAGGTACAGGATGAGCACTGAGAAAGCCCTGCAAAATGACCTCCAGCAGGCAACAAGTGTGCATATCTGCATAAACGGTTAGAAATCAACTCCATGTAGATGATATGAGTGCTCGGTGTCTACAGGTGGGGGTTGTGCTCACCGCCCAACATGGTGAGGACACTTGGCATTTGCCAGAGAACCCTGTGCTCTTCACATATGAATGCAGGTTCACACTGAGCACATCTGACAGACGAAACAGAGTCTTATATACATACATACATACATACACATACACACACACACACACACACAGTGGAACCCCGGTTAACGATAACAATCCGTCCCGAAAGGTTGGTCGTTATCCGAAATGTTCACTATCTGAAACAAATTTCCCCATAAATAAAAGAAATAGAAATAATTGGTTCCCAGCCCCGGTTACTCGCTAATTTATGAAAATTCCAGGATATACATGTATGTTTTAAAAAGGAGAACAGTAATAATACAGTACACATGGAGTTAAATAAACATAAAAAGCATTTAAACACAAGAAAACATTTAGTAAACAAGATCAAATGTACCGTTTTGACTGCGGTGTGACGGCGTGAATAGATGGTGGGGTGTGGGGGGAGATCCCCCTCCATGAGAACGTCTGTCATTGTATAATCAGGGGGTGAATTTTCTTCTCAATCGCTTTCAGATAAAAAAAAAACGTGTCTAGTGTCTGTTGTCCACTTCGACATGCCGTATTTGAGCCGTGATATCTGGCACACGCATGACTTGTTCAAACTTAGAAATCATGACTTTTTCAGTTCAATTTTTGGCCGCTGTATTTTCACTACGCTGCTACTATTGTTCTGAATCTTGAGCCATGATCGAGGGCGATATTATTAAAATAAAGCACAAAAATCACAGAATATTTAGAATATGTAAAGATAACCAATTGTAACTGTATTAATAGTTACAATAGTTGTTCTCAAACTATTGGTTTGAGAACAAAGAAAACTTTAGTGATACGTGATGAATTTTATTTTAATATATTTGTGTTTTAGTGTTTTAAAATCACGCTATTTTCCAGAACACCAAAGACACAGAACTGTAGGTTACATACAGGACACTTTGTCATGGTCACTCGCTTCTCAACACAAGTACACGTTTTGTAATTATAGAACTACAGAGAGTCTGACTGTAAACCTTCAGTTGAGTTTTTGATTATTAAAAAGGCCAAAAAACATATTACCACAAAATTATGACTTAGTAAATCGAATTATTGACTTAATAAGAAGTAAAACGAAATAATGAGATGAGCAATTGACTTAATAATGAGAAAAAATATGTGCTGGATTTTTATTTTAGGTGGCGGGAATGGGCTTCCATAAATAATGTTATATAAAAATGTTATGTTAAAAATTTTGGGACGCACTAGGCTACCTGTATCAATGGCATACAATATATGCCAATTAAATATGAATACATTTTAGTAATACCAAATCTATTAAATGAGACCATATATGTTTATTAATGAGGAAGAATCTGCTTCATGGAGATTCTTGTGCTTTCCTGTACTTGCATGCGCAGAGCAGCGCATTCGAAACGAGTTGTTTTTGCATCCAACTATTTCAAAACTGTCTTCAAGGTAACGGTCAGGGATGTAAAAGGGTTGTCTGGTCATCTTGATTACCAACCTCACTGGTGTTTAGTTATTTGGCTCGAGTTCTCCTGAGTCTCTGCCATGGACATCTTTGTGTTAAGCTACGTGCTCTATGTTGTCGCTACGTGTCACGTGATGTGCAGCTGAGATGAATTGCTAATAAATCAGAGTGATAAATGTTTATATACTTCTTATACTTATACTGTTATACTTCTCATCCAACCACAATCAAATTCAATTTTGAAAGATGACTACAGGTGGTAACGAGGCCATTTTTTTAAATTTAGGGATTAGAAAGTATAAATAATTACGAGACAAGGAATAGAAGTAAAAAGTCATCTGAAAAATAATTACTCCAGTTTAGATATATAAGTATAGATCAATTTTTTACTTAAATAATGTAACAAAGTATTTGTACTAGGTTACTTGACACCTCTGTTGATAACCAATAATTTACTAGCACTGGTAACTTTGCTAAAATTGTGTATGTCTTGGTTAGGGTTTTATTAAACATTTTTGTTGTTGAAGATGATTAGGCATAAAGATTTGTATAACTTTGATAATAGTTTGTTATAGCTTGTTTATATGATATCTCTGAAACAGCATTCAAAAAAATAAAAATGATTGATTCCTGAACATGAAGGCCATTGGATCTGATTTCGGATTTATTAGACCTGATATTTAGTACTGTTGAACTGTGGTGTTAAATTGTGTATGAAAAATAAGTTTACTCTTTATTTGACTGTTGAATCTCTGGCCAGCTTGAGAGGAACATTTAGATTCAAACTTTAAGAACTCAGTTGTGCAAAACACTGGATGAAAAACTAATGTATTAATAATATGCATTCTCATAACTCAATGGACATGACACGGTGCATCTCTTGGCAGATTAGAGCTGGGTTTTAAATTAAGTGGGTGATTAATGTTTTGGCTCATCTGGTTAGGAATTGGCATAAAATAACTGTTGAAGCACGAGGCAAATAGCTTGATATCTGCTGACCCAGTTTATACTGAGTACGGTAGCTGTACAACTGGGTTTTTAAACAGATGTTAGGCCTGCTGTTACCATCTAGGCCTGTTATCTGGAATGTATTGTACAGGTGCTCATCCCAACCCCCACTTATTGGCATGCTAGCTCTGCCATCTTCTAAAGCATCTCCTCTTTCAGATGCTTGCCTCCTGGGTAGCTTTCTAAAGAGAGAGAAATGATGGTGAAAAGATCAGCTCTGTAATTAAATCTGTAGATAGCGCCCATGTGCACATTGATAATTACCGGTGTAACGTGTGACACACAGAAACATGATACGTCACCAAGCGTGGCACAAAATGCTCAATGTGGACTAAGAAACAGGGAGTTTTTTGATTTCCAATGGGGACATATATGCTTCCATTTTAACAAATTAGAATAGGTATGTGGGCTCTACAAAACACGTCCAAAATCACTGGCAGATGAAGAGATATGACTATTTAATTCTCTCCAGATTCACATATTCTCAGAACAAGCTGTTTTGAATTATGTTGCTTATGCTAATAAGCTGGAGTTAGCATAATAAGGTGTAGGGAAACGCGCCACCTAATCCATGTTTACTCTTTTATTAGCATTTAATAAACATCAAAATGTCAGAAAACAACGTTTTTTACACTCATTACTTGCAAAAAATATCGAGCTATGAAATGGAATTTAAAACAGATATCAGATGGAAGTCATTTTTCCTGACACCAAATTATAAAAATATTTGACTGAAAATGGATGGATTTCTTTCAAACTTGGCATGGTTATATGAACAGTAGAGACCCGGTTAATTTCACATAATATGTTTCTTTAAATAAATATAATTCCGCTGCAAAAAAATACAATGAATTAATAATTTAATTAGAGCACAGATTGATCTGATAGTCACCTTCAGTGCTTCTGCATTGTTGAGTTTGGCATATTGCATCATCGTCTTATATTTTCAATGGCGTTCAGGTGAAGAACAGGGATACCGCGGTCCTTAAGCCTGGTACTAGTAGCTTCGGCACTGTATGCATCTCCATAAAGTAATGTACATAATATAATATTTATTTAACAAACTTTTATTGCTGTAAGGCAAAATTAATAATAAGCAAAGTAATAAGAACCTAAGTAATAAGGACATAAGTAGTCAATGCAACAAATAAACAGAAGTAAAAATCCACAGTATGTATAATGAAACCTCTATAATATGTATAAACAAAAGCTAAACTGAGCTGTTCACTGTAGAAGGTTATATTATGGAGCTTTGTCTGATTTCTATTGCCAGCTGTAAACCATATTAAGTGTTTCTTGTGTTTTCCATTACAGCAGCTGGTTTAAATAAAACCTCATCCCCACCATCTGCACATTCTGTGGTGCTAAATAGGACTAATTGCCAAGTTCATTCTCAGATGTGTAGTCAATAATGTCCGAGGGATATATGTATAAAAAATGCTTAAGTTTAAACATAGACAGGAACTGGCCTTTTGAGTGATTTATAATAGCTTTTCATTTAATATATAGCATTAACCCTATTAGCGAGAGCATTAATAGAATAAATTGATTATAAAATATATAGTATAATTTAGATTAAATGTAATACTATTTTATGCTCATGGGTATATAATAAAATATTGTCGGCTGTTGGGACACACCACAGTGTTTCTTACTGGCCAATTAAAGAGGTTTTGCCATCTGCCAATTGTTATAAAATATAAGAAAATGCACATAAAAAATGGATGAAAATGAGAAAAACCCAAATAAAAAAAAGTTTTCACGTTTGAATGAGGTGAAAAAGTTAGAATACAGTGGAACCTCCGATTGTGACCAATTCAGCGAACGACCAAACATTTCGCTAGAAATTTGAAGCTACGTCATCTACACGTGACCAGCATCTCAGACTGAGCGTCGTTCACGCTTAATACAGTTACAATCGGTTATCTTTATCTTTACATATTATAATTATTCAGTGATTTTTGTGCTTTATTTTAATAATATAATCCTCGATCATGGTTCCAAAGAAGATTCAGTACAATAGTAGCAGCATAGTGAAAAATACAGCCGACAATTATTGAACTGAAAAAGTCACGATTTCTAAGGTTGAAGTCATGCGTGTGTCAGATATCACGGCTGAAATACGGCAGGTCGAAGTGGACAACAGACACTGGACACTTTTTTTTAAATCTGAAAGCGTCCGAGAAGAGAAGTCACCCCCGATTATACAATGACAAGGATCCCCCCCCCCATCCATCTACTCACACCGTCACACCGCAGTCAAAATGGTACATTTTATCTTGTTTACTAAATTTTTCATGTGCTTAGGTGCCTTTCATGTTTGATTAACTTCATGTGTACTGTTGTTATAACTTCTCATTTTAAAAACATACATGTATATCGTGTAATTTTCATATATTAGCGAGTCAACGGGGCTGGGAACCAATAATTTCTATTTTATTTATTTCTTATGGGGAAATTTGTTTTGGATAGTGAACATTTCGAATAACGACCAACCTTTCGGAATGGATTGTGGTCATTAACGGAGGTTCCACTGTATATCATTGCCGAAATGTAAAAATTGGATGAAAATGAGTTTTGCAATTAAATAAATACATTCATATCACAAATCAAACACTGGTCATCCACAAGTGCCTGCAAACATTTCATAGCAATCTCTTTCGATTGACATGGTCCCTGCACCCAAATGCTGGAGGGAGGATTGGAATGTGTTTATCATCCAGTTTGGATCGTACACCTGTGGTATGTGGTGCGCTGCATAATTATGCTCGGTGGTCGGTGACTGTAAACTTTTGCCTTTACAGATTACTTGATCATGGTGCATAGCTTATCACAGGCTGATTTTAACGTTTTGAAATTCTTGACACAGCTTGTCTGTGACTGTCAGCATGGCGCAGATATTTGAGCCCACTTTAGATTGGCAATTTCTCTTTTTATCAACATAAAGTTGTAAATATAATTTTAAAGATCCAGATATGTATGTTTGTGGCAACAACTATTGGCCAGTTTGACATCAATATGTTTTAATTGTGTATGTGTGCGCAGTTGGCATAGTGGTATCATGGATTGCACATCACCTCACAAGAAGTCACCCTGGATTTGCTCCTCAGGTGGGGTAGTCCAGAAAACTGAGGAACCAGATTTTAGTTCCATTCCTGGTTTTACTAGCAAATGAGGAAGAAATTTAACAATGAAATTGTCGTATGATGGCTTTCAGATTTGAGTATAACACAAATGGCTTCTTCACCTGCATAAAGATCAAAGCCCTCATCTGTCAATGTTAAACCATTTTTACAGCACTTATCGGTCTACTGATCTGGACCACTAGTTTTGTGTGTTTTCTTTTAGTTTCACTGATGGTGTGGGATAGGATCTCAAGTCCTGGCTTGGTCGGTTCTGTTTTATGTCTTGTGAGCTCATATCGTGCTTTATGTATATGTTTTTTATTTTCTATGGCATTTTATTTTGTATTACCTGAACATTCAACTTTTTTGTAATTTTCTGCCAGAAACCTTTTGGACTGCCTTTTCTCTCCTTGATTTTTTCGGCAATGTTTTTACAGAGTAGGTTGCAAGGTCTTTCTCCAATCCATAGTGCTAGAGAACTGTGTATTAACAGGATAATTTCACATCTCCAGTCAGCCTAGTGCATGATTTTGGGCGTTAGGATGAAACTGGAGTACCTGGAGTAAACACACAGGAACACACAGAGAACATGCAAAACTCCACAGAGATAGCCCCTGGACTTGACCCAGTTATTGAACCCGGAACTTCTTGCTGTTAGGTGGCAGTGCTAACTACAATGTCACCATGCACCGTATTGCCTCAGTTATCATAACAGATGTGTAAAGATGTCTAAAAAATAAGATTGACTTCCACAATATCAGTGACACCTCTAGTGTAGATTTGTGGAAAGCAAACTTTACTTTTCTGTGGCCCCATTTTCAAAATTTTTATAGACTTTCTCTTTTTAGTGGAGTAATAAGAAAGAATAGAAAAGGATGTGAAATAGATGATCCCGCTCAGTGTGCTGAAACCAATTCAATTTAATTAGACTGGCGATTTTAACTACTTTTGGCGGCATGGATGCGGATTAAACAGGTACAGAATAAGTAATTGAGATGAGATACCCAAAGTGGAGAAAGAGATTGACAACCTAGCATATTAACAATAATTTAAAGATAACGCTGCTTTTATTTTTAGAATAAGAAGCTGTACGTACACACACACACACACACACACACACACACGTAACCCTTGGGGATATTTTCTCTCAGCTCATTAGGTATGAATTAAATGATTATTGAGTTTAAAATAGTTCCGAACAGTAACGTTTTGTGTTAGTCCCAGAGAAAATAGCAAGCTTGGTTTTTCCTTGTAAATACTTCATATAAGATCAAATAAGGTCTAGTTCTATTGGAAAACACCAGGCACATTGCTGAAATACCTTGGGTAGGGGACAATCCAATTTCCTGTCTATGAATGCATGGATGTCTATGGGCAAGGTGACGTCTTGCAGGCAGCAAGATGGTCCATCACAGATGCCTTAAAGCTCAGAGAACTGAGGGTTGCTTAGCAAGGGTTTTTGAGGTATTCGTAAGTGTGTACTTTAGCTCTTGACAGTGGTTGTCCAGATTAATTTTTTGGCTATGTTATTGTTATTGGCCCCACTTCACGGATCCCGATGTCACCCGAAGGGTCAATGTTCTTTCTTATTTGCTCTTTAAAGATTTACTGATACTTTACTTGTTTTAAAGAGCTTTCATTTTATTTTATACATTAGTTTACATTTTATACAGCAGTATACATTTGTTGACCTTTTTATAGCATGTTGAAAACTGTCCAACTGTTTTGTTTTACTACAAGTTCTCCTTTGACTTACTTTTGAAGGACTTTAACACATTTACATTTCGATAGGGACTTCATTTACTGTAATAATGTTTTTCCTTCACAGCTTAAATTGAGTACTGCAGGACTTGAGACACCACAGTCTCTTTAAACACTTAAGGAGATTTACTGACTTTTTGGCCTTCCATACACTATTAAGCCAAAATCAGCTGGCATATGCTTCAAACTCTAATCTCACCCCAGTTTGTCCCCAAGTAGTCACTAAAACTAAATTCTCTACTTTCTTCTGCTGTGTGTGGAAATGACATTTGGGATCAAATTAACATGGACAAGGCTGTTGTAAAGTGCCTGACATTTATACTTTTGGCTTCTCATTGTGAAAGTTTGTTCTGGTCAGGAAGGTGTGTTCTTTAAATAGGTCAAAGGGACACAAAAGGGGACCAGGGAGCAGGTTTATAAGCTTTCGTAGCATCAGTAAATAGGTATTGGTCCATATTTGATCTAAGCTATAGAGCTCTTGTATCAAACAAAAACACACTTGCACCATTCTTGTTGTGTTGGTGATTTTCTTTACATAAACTGTGCATGTTTTTTAATGATAATAACTGTTTAGTCGATCATGAAATGAAGTAAAGGTTGGTGTAGAGTTATGGAAGGCATTACAGTTTAACAAGTATTGGAGAGCCACTTCATAGACTTATGTAGTAGTTTACAATTTAACAAACCGCCATTAACGAACAAATCTGTATTACATCCTGTCAGATTGTTTTAAATTCTCACGAGAAGCATATTAAATTAAGTAGTAAACATTATTTCAGTATTCTACTATTCATTAATCTGCATTTTATATACTGTGTATATTTTTTTGTTTTAGTTGTTTTTATTTTTATTTTTTGTTTTCTGCAGTTCAATCTAAGGCAGGGGTCACCAAACTTTTTGAAACTGGGAGCTACTTTTTGGGTACCAACTAATGTGAAGGCCTACCAGTTTGATACACACTTATGTAATTCAAGGTTATAAATTTGTGATTTCACGTTACTATTAATAATTAATTATATTCATCTATGTGAAGATGCTGATCATGTAAATGATTTCTCACAATAATTTTCAACAATAATTTAACAAGGTAGGAAAAAAATTATCAATATGCAAAATATGCAGCTATTTTTAGAACAGGCCTGCGGGCGACTCATGAGGTCCTTCGGGGCGACCTGGTGCCTGCGAGCACCACGTTGGTGACCCCTAGTCTAGACCATGGAACGCATAAGCATGTTTCCCAAACAATGATGAAATTCAAAATCAGTTGGTTCAAAGCCTGGCGTTGAGTTTTAAAATTGTTGTTTTTTCCTTCATTATAATATTATTCTGATAAAAAAGGAAAGAATGGCTTAAAAATTAAGACCAGTCCCTGAAGCAAGTCTAAGTCACCACTGTACTAAGGTAAATAAGTACAGATGCAACACCAACAGAAGCAAATTTTAAGGCATTATATGTCCATCCCCTCTTATAAAAAGTGAAGTAGAAAATTCCCAATTGTAACTGTGTAAACACTCATTCAGAATGTCTAAAACAAACACCATCGGTAGGTGTGTCCCAATTCAGAGGCTGCATCCTTTGAAGGCTATCCCAAGATTCATGGCGTTTCGGCAGAGAACATGCTGGTGTCAGCAGGAGTCAGCAGGCTGAGTAACTGTAAATACAAGTATTTGATTTAAACTCTGAACAGCGAATGATTCTAATGTTTAAAAGCCAGATTAACACACATTTCAGTTTAATGCTTCACTTTCTGACCCAAGAGACTGACCTGTATGTTAAGAGATTGGTGACCTGACAGATGTATAATATTCTTAATATTAACACACATGCACCAATATGAACAGATTTAGGTTGTAATTTTCAGACACTAATATCGGTGTTGGAATGAACTGCCTTAAAGGTGAGAAATATGCGTTTATTCTCTTTTTTTTCAAATGCGTGAATTGCTCTGAAGAAAACTTTGTTTATGTTCAGTTCAATTTTTACATTTGAAGCATTTAATTCATTGCACAAATAATTAGAACTTTAATAATTTGGTATTTAGTGGTCGGATGCCAAACTTTTATATGTTTTGTGCAATAGAGCAAGGAGCAGACGTCTTCGTTTATTTCAACTCTTCAATGGAGCCAAAAATGTATGATGCAAACAGGAGATACTCCATAGGGTAGATGACCTCAGCAGCCTACACTTCCTTTAAAATGCACACCTTTATAGGTAGCATCCTCCGAATGATGCCAGCCCCTGAATTGGGACACAGCTTATGTAAACATAAAACATAGCTGCAGTTTCCTCCTACAGTCCTTAGACATGCAGTCTGGTTATTTAAAAAAATACCAATTGTATTGAGATTTACTGGCAACCTGTCCAAGATGCTGAGTAGCTTTCACCTTGTGAATTGCAACCTCCACACAGAGAAAGAAAACCACAAGCACCGCACTTGAGAATCAAACCCCGGACCTTCTTGCTGTTATTGAGCCATCGTGCCACCCAGAAAAGGTTTTCACATCAGTCATGGATAAGGAAGCCTGGATAGTGGCATGCGAAAATGACTCCATTTGTTTAATATCACAGTCAATGAAGCGTTATGCTGCCAACATGCAGAACAGCAGTGCAATCTTGTACACGCTATTAATATTTCTGTAGAATGATCTAGTGCCATGTGTCATATGTAGATGCCAACCCTGATAAAAATCAGCTGCTGATTTACTGTAAACCTGAATCATCCCACAATATTACTATGTATCTTCATAAAGTCTGATAGACTATGTAACACATCTGCATGTCGATGCTACCATTTCTTTGTCCAGCCTTACCCCCACCCCTGCCAAAAATCTTGCCACAGCTCAGTTTGAGTCAACCCATTACTATAACATGATGCCATGAAGGCTGAATCCTAACAGTCCGTTGTTCAAGCCTGCTTCTGGACTTTATTTAAAAAGTTCCTGGTTTGCAATCCACCATTGAGATTTTGTACTCTTCGGATGGCTGGGGAGTGAGCGTGTGGTCTTAACACTGTGTGAGGACCCTGCCTGGCAGATAGAGGCGGCTGTGTACAGTCCATGAATAAAACCACCCTCGACTGAGTTCAGAGATCTCACGGCAGAAGAAGACACACTGAATAAGCAATAGTGAAGTAAGAAATAAATAATGTTTTCAAAATGTTTCCAAAAGTCATGAGACACCATTTTCTTTTCTTAGTCATGGTTAGAGAACTTGGCTTGTCATGACTAAAGTGCCATTAAATGAGGCACTGAAACCCCTAACTGCTACTGGACACCATAGACACCATAGCTAGGGCTGCCTATCATGCTGGGGACATGTGCTCACTGCCCCCTAAAATAATACTGCTGTGTGTAAAAATCAATGGTGAAAAAGAGTACAAATTCTATTCCTAAGCATCAGGTTCATCGTGAAAACCACTTGTACCAAAATCTGTATCTACAAAGGCAGAGAAGCATTCAATAAAGTGAAATTTTGGGTCAGGTGCTGCCATTACTTAACGTAATTGCACTGTTGAAAGTGTGTTAACTAAATATTTGTACTAGAATGTTTGATCCCATGGGATCGACAGCACTTTCAAACCACATTTTGTATCAGTAAATAAAATGTTGTGCAATAGGGATTACATCCCACCATCATTACAACATCCAGCTTCATACAAAATGTATCTTGAAGATACAAAATGTGAGTTGGCCCTCCCCAGTACAAAATTCAGCACCAAATCAGAGATTCACGCCCCACTCCCACCAAGTTGCCACTGTTGGGCTGCTAAGCAAAACTCTAAGCCTTTGATTGAACAAAAAATGGTGTTCTATTGTGATTGTAAGTCGATATAGGTAAAGGCATCTGCTAAATACTGAAAATAAAAATGTAAAATGTAATGCCAGTCCCAAGAAGAATAAATAATAGAGTTATATCATGAAGGAAATAAGCTTTAAAACATCAAATATATATA